>ML662447.1:11846296-11907537 GCA_007570785.1 Antilocapra americana
ACCGAGGAAACCAGAATTGAAAGAGCCACGTGTACCCCAATGTTCATCGCTGCACTGTTTACAATAGCCAAGACATGGAAGCAACCTAAATGCCCATCAACTGACGAATGGATAAGAAAGCTGTGGTACATATACACAATGGAATATTACTCAGCATTAAAAAAAAATTCATTTGAAGCAATTCTACTCAGATGGACAAAACTGGAGCCCATTATCCAGAGTGAAGTAAGCCAGAAGCAAAAACAACAATACAGTATATTAACGCATATATATGGAATTTAGAAAGACAGTAACGAGAACCCAACATGGGAGACAACAAAAGGAACGCAGATGTATAGAATAGACTCGTGGAGTTTGTGGATGAGGGTAAGGGTGGGATGATATGGGAGAAGGGCATTGAAGCATGTTAATTTTCATGTGTCCAATCAATCGCCAGCCCAGGATTGATGCTCGGGACTGGTGCAGCGAGATTTCCCGGGAGGGGGGGGGGAGGGAGGAGGGAGGGGGGTTCCGGGGGGGAAGCATATGTAAACCCATGGTGATATCATGACAATGTATGGCAAAAACAATAATAAAAAAAAAAGTTCAACAATGGAAAAAAAAAAAGCTTTTATAAATTAAAAAAATAAATAAATAAATATTTCATGAAAAAAAAATAAAATAATCTAGTGGAGGAAAGTGTGCCTCAGGGTAGGTAGAGATGAAATAAAATGGACAATATCATTTCAATGTTGATAATTTTTAAAAGTAGATACTGATTACAACTTACTTTATTGTTGTTTTCTTAACTTTTATGGCTGTTTGAAAATTTTAAAAATAAAATGCAAATATATTCTTGGCAATGGGCTTCCCTGGTGGTTCAATTTGCAAAGAATCACCTGCAGTACAGTAGACCTAGGTTCAGTCCCCAGGTTAGGAAGATCCCCTGGATAAGGGAATGGCAACCAACTCCAGTATTCTTGCCTGGAGAATTCCATGGACAGAGAAGCCTGACGGGCTACAGTCTATGGGGTTACAAAGAGTCAGACACATCTGAATGACTTTCACACACACTCAGGGTGAATGTTCATGCCAACTCAAGTCTTCAGGTAAGGGAACAAGTGGACTCACAACTTGATTGCAGTCTTATGAGACTCTAAGCAGAGGATTGATTTAAACCAAACCTGAACTGATCCACAATAATTCTAGATAGATGTGTTTGTGTGTGGGTTTAGGATGCTAAGTTTGCAGTAATTTGTTGAGAAGCAATACAGCTAATAGAATTGCCATCAAGTTACTGAATATAAATCAGTCATTCTTCTTAGCTATGTTTATTGTCACAACAATCAAAGTTAGATCATATTCTCATCTTATATAGTAGAATTTTGAGGCTCAAAATGGTTACATAGTTTTCAACATTCAAGTCAATCAACAGGTAACTGAGTTAAACTCAGATTTAGTTCCATGAAATTTCAAACCCATGGTATTTTTCTGTACTACATACCCTCACATAGAGACAGACCAGCATGACTCCTCAGAAACATCAAAGAGCACAGGCACATATAAACTGCTTTGTTAAAATGTTGGTTATGCTATTGGCTGCAATCAATGGAATGAGAGATCTCTGAAATTTAGGAATTAACTTGTGGTCAGTGAATATATACTCAATGTAATTTCCCTGTTATAACTTTGTTTTGTCCACTCCTATTCATGAAGCAACTCTTGTGGAAAGGAAACATTTAAATACGTAAAGTAAGAAGCCATTTGAGATCCTGAAGAAATTTGAGAAGAGAAACAGTCTTGAAAAACATAGCTCACTACAAATAAATTAATTAATCTTTTAACATACAGCTTTTTCTTCCTGAGCTACATTTCAACATTTCAGTCAAACTTATTTATGAATTCTCTTTGAAGCACATTGACTCCTACTACCTAATAACTAAGAGAAGACTGGAGTTTTTAAATGAGCAGTCTAGACTCATTAAGTAGCATAGATACAAAAGCAAATGTTCAAAATGGGATACATTTCTGCTGCCTTACAAAGGTTAATAAACTTTATTATTTTGACCTAATAGTCAAGACATTAAACATGACTTATAAGATGACTCAATGATTATAAAGAGCCCAAAGAGGAATATAATCTTTTAATCAAAAATAAAATGTTCCTAAGAAGGTCATATCAGCAGTCAAATTAAGTTATGAATCTAGTAATAAGTTATAAGAAATCTTAGCAGATAGCTATGTGGTATTTTTAGTAGGAAAACATGTTCTCTTCCTGCCGTACAGAAGATTTTCTTCTACCTAGGAAATTATTCTAGGTGGAAAATTTCAGTAGTAAAATTCTAGAAGATTGTTCAACTTTGAGTAGGTATTGGGAGACACTAAAGACAAACTAGGTTAATAGGAAGACGGATTTACCTGAAGAAAAAGTCCCTGGAATAGAGGAAAGTCATAGCTACTACAAAGTACTTGAGTCCATTTGTGCAGAGCAGCTGTGGAAGTGGTCTCAGGTCTGATTTTTGTTTGGATGAAGGGATTCCTGGGGTGTAGCATATTATTTCTAAATATTTGAAATATAAATATTTGCCTGTAACTGTATTAGGAATAAATGTGACAATGTAGCCTTATTTCTATTGTGATTTCTTTCAAACAAGTTAGGCTTCCTAGTAGCTCAGTCGGTAAAGACTCTGCCTGAAGTGTAGGAGACCTGAATTCAGTCCCTGGGCCAGGAAGATCCCCTGAAAAACGAAATGGCTACCCACTCCAGTATCCTTGCCTAGAAAATCCCATGGACAGAGAAGCCTGGTGGGCTGCAGTCCATGGGGTCGCAAAGAGTCAGGCACGACTGAGTGACTAACACACTCAGAAAGGTATCACCCAGGTCCACTTGCTCTGGCCCTGACCTTTTTAGGCTCAGTCCTTGGGAGTGAACATGAAGACAAAGAGCATAATGAAAATGACCAAATAATAGCTCAGGGTTTATAAGAAGTTGGAGCTAAAATTAAAGAGAATCTAAGAAGTGAAAACTTAAAACTAGATCTAGCAATATACCAACCAAATTACTGAGAACTAAATCTGAGTAGTTTTTTGTAAATCTATCGCTGGTGTATATGTTTGGAAGCCAAGAAATACAAATCCAGCATGCTAAAGTCTTTACATATAAAGAAGACTAGTGACATATTTTGTTTGCTTTTTGTAAATACTCTATGTTATTTTTGTTTACTCTCTTTTCTGTCCACAAAAAGGTTTCAGAAATAAGTTTTACACACATATTCTTATTTCTGGGAGATACAGAAATAAATGAAGTTGAGAAACTTGAACTTATCTGATAGAAATTATGCAGCAGATGCTGTCAGCACCCAATTTACTTGATACCCTTTCAAAACTTTACTGGGCTTCCCTGGTGGCTCAGTCGGTAAAGAATCCTCCTGCATTTCAGCAGGCTTGGGTTCAATTCCTGGGTTGGGAAGATTCCCTGGAGAAGGAAATGGTAACGCACTTCAGTATTCTTGCCTGGAAAACCTCACAGACAGAGGAGCTTGGCAGGCTACAGTCCATGGGATTGCAAGAGTCAGATATGACTTAGTGACTAAACCACCACCACCATTACTTTACCACAAGCCCACTCTCAATAGGCTGCATGGGTATTTGTTTGCTTGGGATTCTATGGCTCCGATTCACTTGGTTCTTGCTTCCAGCCTGGTGAGATGGGAATTACTGGGGAGTTAGTTCCTCTTCATTGTTATAAACCACACAGTCCTCAACTAAGGACAAACAATGGTTGGTATAGAAACACCACAACTTTCTCAAACACTGGATGTAATAACCCTAAGATGCAGGTGTCACATTGGCTCCTGGGGTTTTCTAGTGGGATTAATCTTTAGATGACCTCAGAGGTCACTTGAATGACAACACTGACCTAATTGACTGTGTTGAATTGCTTGTTTTATTTCTCCATTTCTAATTAATACTTCCTTGATTCCATTACAAAATAAACTTCCTACACTCTAATACTCAGATTTGCTTTCTAAAAGAACCCACATGAAGATATTTGGTACCAGAAGTGATCCTAAGAATCAGATAACTCGGGAGGCAGTTCTGGTTACCAGTCAGCTCAATGACAAAAATGATCCTATTGTTTGTAATTGGGGAGTACATGGTACTCTTTTCCATTCTGTAGCATCACAATTGCTACCATTCTAATCTGTGGTAAATTGTGATAAATAAAATCAGTTTTAAATGAACATTCATCTCCTGCAGTTAGCCCTTACCTCTCCTCATTGCTCCCAGACTGAAGACAATGGTCAGATGTCAGCATGTCATAAGTCAGAAAATATTTTATCAAATTTGAGAAGGAAAGAGATCATTATCTTCTACCAAAGAAGTCACATGGCCTTAGGAGATGGACTTGGAATTTTATTTTGAAGATGATGGAGTTGAGGTTAAGTAATGTAAGGCTTGGCTTCCCTGGTGGCTCAACAGGAAAGAATCTGCCTACAATGAAGGAACACAGGAGACATGGGTTCCATCCCTGGATTGGGAAGATCACTTGGAGGAGGACATGGCAACCCACTCCAGTATTCTTTCCTGGAGAATCCCATGGACAGAGGAAGAACCTGGTGAGCTACAATTCATAGGGTCGCAAAGAGTCAGACATGACTGAAGCATCTGAGCACATAAGCACACACACAATATAAGGCTAGAGGACTATGGTGGTGGAGGAATAGTCATCTCTATCCTAGGACTAAATATCCTGACATGGACACAAAAAGATGGTTCCATTCCACTACTGAGATGGCTCCTTGAAGGCTGGATAAAATGATGGGTTACCAAAAAATAAGTTGAAATGCTAAAATTATCTTGTCAGAGTGTTGGAAGTGTTGTCAAAAAGTTGAGAGGTAAGCATGTTGGAGCAGGTATATTTTACAATATCGAAGAACCCATCAGTATATTAAGTTATCTGGGAAGGTCCAAAGGACACACTCTTCACCAGTGCAATATAGAATTCACTGAGTAGAGGAGTACCGATATTGTTTATAAGACAAAGGTATCTTTCCTCCATAGGCTATAGTTGCTCTCATGGGATGCTTCTATTGTTAGTGGCAGTGATAGCATTCCAGAATAGCTTAAGACAAATAACAGTACTCATGTGACAAAATGACATAGTTACTTTAGTGAAATAGATGGCAGCTAAGGAGGGTGTTGCTTGAATTATATACATTAAAAGCTTTAATAGTTGGTGAATAGAAGGATAAAATTATGCATCATAATAGAAAATCAAATTTTCTCTTTCAGGTTTTCAGACATGAGTTTGTTCTCAGCCCTAGAGTCAACCTATAGAAGGGAAGCTCAATCATCTTTTTAAAAAGTCTCAATAATGCCACGACAAGCATGTAAAATAGAAAATTCACTAATTCTTCTATCAAAGAGACCTATGATCATTTGCCAGAAAAATGGTACACTGTTGAAAAATTCTATAATTCTTGCAAGGCTTACAACATACAGGTTCTGAGCTGACACTGGTACTAGTGGAAATATGATAACATGATGGACATTTTTAAATGACTGCATCTGTATTATGAGAAATAGATTAGAATGAGGGGAGCATAGATGGGATAGAGTAGTTTATTACAGATATGAATATAATAGACAAAGTTAGCAATAATCAAAATGGAAAGGAATACTTGGATTTGGTAGGATGCAAACTTGACAGGAATGTGTAGACTCAAAGCTCTTTGAAGTATACTATGTATAGAATTAGATAGGATTGGATGAAACTGTAGGTAGGAATATTTCCACCTAGAAGGCTCATACAGTGTAAGCATGAATAAAGGTCTGTGAAGTCGCTTCAGTCGTGTCTGACTCTGTGCGACCCCATGAACTGCAGCCTACCAGGCTTCTCCATCCACGAGATTTTCCAGGCAACAGTACTGGAGTGGATTGCCATTGCCTTCTCCAACATATATATATATATATATTCAGGTAAGTCAGGGAGAATGTAATACAAGGGGCTTGTATGAAACATTTTTAACCTGTAAATATTTGAAGGTAGAAAATACCTCTAGTAGTCTTCATAATACTTGCATAAACAGGACCCAGCCCCACTGAATCAGATTTTTAAAGAGGGACATTAAGAAATATGTATTTGAATAAGCTCCAAAGAAGAATCTCAGATAGCAGGCTGCCACTGATCTGCAGAGACTTTGAAACACAGCTCTACATGACCTATGAAGTAAAACAAAACAAAAAAAAACAAACAAACTAATAAATAAATATTATATTTAAATATATATCCTAAATAAATATTTAAAAAGATGAAATATAAGTAAGATACAGTATAGGCATAAACTCTTAATATTTATACTTAACATTTGCACCTTTAAATTTAATATTTACATACATTAAAACATTTTCTCTATATCCTGATAATGAGTATATTCAAAGTCATGAAAAAAGTTGATCAATATTATAATATGATTTTACCTTAGCAGAGAACATCTGTATGTATCACTCTGTGGTGTATTACCCATGACATATAGTATCCAAAATACAATTCACAGAGGAAGTAGTTCACAATAATTTGAGCACCTGGAGCATAATGAAAACTATAAGTACAATTCAAAGGATTCTTTTTAGTGCAGAAAAGATTGGTTTGGAAGGAATGCTTAATTTGTACAGTTGGGACACATCTTATCAGCAAGCAAATCACTTCCTAGGAGCCTGCTGTTTGTGAGGCAAGAGAAACTTTCCAAAAGGAGGTTATGTTTTCTTCTCTTGAGATTTTAAAGAGGAAAAGAGGGATTGTTTGAAAGCATTTCTTTCTATAGTCATACTCATCTTTCTAAGGTATAAAACTGAACATATTTTCTCTCATAAACTTCCTGAAATTCCCTATTGCCTTCAGGATAAGTTCTAAAGATTTATAGATTACTAGATAGAGAATAAATTTACTAGCTACTAGACAGACTCAGAAAGAGCAGATATACAAAGAGAAGCACCTCAGAGACTCCAGAGCCTCAAGAGGCACACCTCTACTTTCTGGGTGCTCTTCAATTCTATTAGGTCATTCTGTCCCCTTATAATCAAATGCCTGTTTTGGTTAAATATCTTGAGTGAGTTTATATTTTTTCTATCAATGTTAGTGTAACCATGAAAAATGTTTGCTTTTGAGAATCCTAGTTATAGCTATAGTTTTGCATCCCATTCAGTTCAGCATCAGCATCTCCTAGATTTCCATTTTTAAGAACATACTATTGTCAAACATATATGAAAATAATCTATAATGTGTTCTACAGGACTCCACTTTCTACTTCCTGCTTCTGCTTTTATCTAAGCATTTTCAGTAAATATGACTGTTATTTAATATGCTTAAACATGAAAGATGGCTAATGTACAACTCTCTTTCTCTCAACTGTTCTGCATGCAACATTGCTAACTCCTTGCTTAAAAAACAAAGCAAACAAACAAAAACATTATGCATAGTGAGCTCAAAAGGAAAATTAGAAAAATATTGAATGCTGTTGAGCCTGAAAGGTGTTTGCTGGATGTTTGTCAATGCTCTCCAGGCTTATTCCATTTCTTCCAAAATGCTCTGCCATTTTAGGTTGCTAGCATATAGAGTCAGCCTAGAGAAGCTGCCCCGCGCCCGAGGTCAGGGGTGGCAGCTGTGCTTTGCTGGAGCAGCCTTGAAGAGAGACCCCACCTCCAAGGTAAGAGAAACTCAGATATGATGGTAGGCACTGAGAGAGGAGGTCAAGGGGTGGAAAGGCTGAAACTACAGTCATGGACAACAAGCCAATCTGATCACATGGACCACAGCCTTGTCTAACTCAATGAAACTAAGCCATGACACATGGGGCCACTCAAGATGGACAGATCATGGTGGAGAGGTTTGACAGAATGTTGTCCACAGGAGAAGGGAATGGCAAACCACTTCAGTATTCTTGCCTTGAGAACCCCATAAACAGTATGAAAAGGCAAAAAGATAGGACACTGAAAGATGAACTCCCCAGGTCAGTAGGTGCCCAATATGCTACTGGAAATCAGTGGAAAAATGACTCCAGAAAGAATGAAGGGATGGATCCAAAGCAAAAACAACACCCAGTTGTGAATGGGACTGGTGATAGAAGCAAGATTTGATGCTGTAAAGAGCAATATTGCACAGGAATCTGAAATGTTAGGTCCATGAATCAGGGCTAATTGGAAGTGGTCAAACAAGAGATGACAAGAGTGAACATCGACATTCTACCAGTCAGTGAACTAAGATAGACTGGAATGGGGCAATTTAACTCAGATGACCATTATATCTACTACTGTGGGCAGGAATCCCTTAGAAGAAATGGAGTAGCCATCATAGTCACCAAAAGAGTCCAAAATGCAATATTTGGATGCAATTGCAGAAACAACATAATGATCTCTGTTCGTTTCCAAGGCAAACCATTCACTATCACGGTAATCCAAGCCTATGCCCCAACCAGTATCCCCAAAGAAGCTGAAGTTGAACAGTTCTGTGAAGACATACAAGACCTTCTAGAATTAACACCCCCAAAAGATGGCCTTTTCATTATAGGGGACTGGAATGCAAAAGTAGGAACTCAAGAAACACCTGGAGTAACAGGCAAATTTGGCCTTGGAGTACAGAATGAAGCAGGGCAAAGGCTAATAGAGTTCTGCCAAAAGAATGCACTGGTCATAGCAAACACCCTCTTCCAACAACACAAGAGAAGACTCTACACATGGACATCATCAGATGGTCGACACTGAAATCAGATTGATTATATTTTTTTTGCAGCCAGAGATGGAGAAGCTCTATACGGTCAGCAAAAATAAGACTGAGAGCTGACTGTGGCTCAGATCATGAACTCCTTATTGCCAAATTCAGACTGACATTGAAGAAAGTGGAGAAAACCACTAGACCATTCAGGTATGGCCTATCAAATTCCTTATGACTATACAGTAGAAGTGAGAAATAGATTTAAAGGACTAGATCTGATAGACAGAATGCCTGATGAACTATGGATGGAGGTTCATGACATTGTACAGGAGACAATAATCAAGACCATCCCCAAGAAAATAAATGTAAAAAAGCAACATGGCTGTCTGAGGAGGCCTTACAAATATCTGTGAGAAGACGGGAAGTGAAAAGCAAAGGAGAAAAGGAAAAATATACCCAGTCCCTAAGTATAGCAAGGAGTGATAAGAAAGCCTTTTTCAGTGATCAATGCAAAGAAATAGAGGAAAACAATAGAATGGAAAAGACTAGAGTTCTCTTCAAGAAAATTAGAGATACCAAGGGAATATTTCATGCAAAAATGGGCTCAATAAATGACAGAAATTGTATGGACCTAACAGAAGCAGAAGATATTAAAAAGAGGTGGCAAAAATACACAGAAGAACTGTATAAAGAAGATCTTAATGACCCAGATAATCACGATGGTGTGATCATTCACCTAGAGCCAGACATCCTGGACTGTGAAGTCAAGTAGGCCTTAGGAAGCGTCACTACAAAGTAATGGATTTCTAATTGAGCTATTTCAAATCATGAAAGATGACGCTGTGAAAGTTCTGCACTCAATATGCCAGCAAATATGGAAAACTCAGCAGTGGCCACAGGACTGGAAAAGGTCAGTTTTCATTCCAATCCCAAAGAAAGACAATGCAAAAGAATGCTCAAACTACCTCACAACTGCACTCATCTCACACGCTACTAAAGTAATGCTTAAAATTTTCCAAGCCAGGCTTCAGCAATATGTGAACTGTGAACTTCCAGATGTTCAAGCTGGTTTTAGAAAAGGCAGAGGAACCAGAGATCAAATTGTCAACATCTAATGGATCATTGAAGAAGCAAGAGAGTTCCAGAAAAACATCTATTTCTGCTTTATTGACTATGCCAAAGCCTTTGACTTTGTGGATTACAATAAACTGTGGAAAATTCTGAAAGAGATGGGAATACCAGACCACCTGACCTGTCTCTTGAGAAACCTGTATGCAGGTCAGGAAGCAACAGTTAGAACTGGACATAGAACACACACTAGTTCCAAATAGGAAAAAGAGTACGTCAAGGCTGTATATTGTCACCCTGCTTATTTAACTTCAATGCAGAGTACATCATGAGAAATGCTGGGCTGCATGAAGCAAAAGCTGGAATCAAGATTGCCGGGAGAAATATCAATAAACTCAGATATGCATTTGACACCACCTTTATGGCAGAAAGTGAAGAAGAACTAAAGAGCCTCTTCATGAAAGTGAAAGAGGAGAGTGAAAACGTTGGCTTAAAGCTCAACATTCAGAAAAATACGATCATGGCATCCAGCCCCATCACTTCATGGCAGATAGACGGGCAAACATTGGAAACAGTGGCTGACTTTATTTTTCTGGGCTCCAAAATCACTGCAGATGGTGATTTCAACCTTGAAATTAAAAGATGCTTTCTCCTTGGAAGAAAAGTTATGACCAATCTAGATAGCAGATTAAACAGCAGAGACATTACTTTGCCAACAAAGGTCCATCTAGTCAAGGCTATGGTTTTTCCAGTGGTCATGTATGGATGTGAGAGAGGGACTATAAAGAAAGCTGAGTGCCAAAGAATTGATGGTTTTGCAGTGTGGTGTTGGAGTAGACCTTTGAGAGTCCCTTGGACTGCAAGGAGATCCAATCAGTCCATCTTAAAGGAGTTCAGTCCTGGGTGTTCATTGTAAGGACTGATTTTGAAGCTGAAACTCCAATACTTAGGCCATCTGATGCGAAGAGCTGACTCACTTGAAAACACCCTGATGCTGGGAAAGTTTGAGGACAAGAGGAGAAGGGGACGACAGAGGATGAGATGTTTGGATGGCATCACTGACGCAATGGGCATGGGTATGGATGGACTCAGGGAGTTGATAATGGACAGGGAGGCCTGGCATGCTGTGGTTCACAGGGTCGGAAAGAGTCAGACACAACTGCGTGACTGAACTGAACTGATATAGAGTTAAGAAGAGAAATGAGAAACAGTATTTTAGGGTGTAAACAAAACATGCTCACAAAATGAATAGTTCTGCTGTAGTTCTTATAAAAATTATTATGAGCATTCTTACTATTGGAGTTGATTTTGATTTTTAGGAGCACATTTTTATTATGCAATAAGCCCTTTTGAAATAAAAGTTTGAGTTTAGTTACTGCATTTTAAATACTCAAAAAGGAATCAATTAAAGTATAATTTGGTGGTGCTAGTGGTTAAGAACCCACCTGATAGTACAGGAGACCCAGGTTCCATTTCTGGGTAGGAAAGATCCTCTGGAGGGTGGCATGGCAACCCACTCCAGTATTCTTGCCTAGTGAATCTCATGGACAGAGTAGTTTGGTGGCTACAGTCCACAGAGTCACAAAGAATCAGATATGATTGAAGCACATGCATGCAAAGTATAATTTCATAGAATATAATACTTACCATTGAAGCTATCATGCTAAGAATAACAGTGACGTCACAGAAAACATGAAAATAAGAATACATCAATGTTTTAACAGTATTAATGGCCACTAAAACAGTCAATAATTTAGAGAACTACTCTTATAAGCAGTGGAAACAGATTCTGCTGCAAGTCTGAGTTTACCTGACACTCTGAGAAGCCTGGATGTTCACTGAAAAAAAATGACAGCCCCAGAGCACAAATATATAAGTGCAATGATAGCTTTTAATGTATTACACTGTTAGAAGAACTACCTATTTAAATTATTCTTGACTTACTTGAATTTCAACAGATGTTTTGAATAAGTTATCATCAAATTAAGAGTTCCATTTTTTTATAAAAATCTTGGCAACTGATAAACTTTTAGAAATTGATTCCATAAAAGTGAAACATCTGACATAATTTTTAATGCTGTCATAACTTCATTTAAGAGTTATATTAAGAGATAATAGATTTCTGACAAAGTTTAGTTTTGGGTGGAACACAACATTTTTAAAAAAAAGTGAATAGGAAATTTAAACATTCCTGAAGACATATGTACTTGGAATTGGTTACTAAGTAAGCTATATTTTATAAATCAGAGTTATAGACTAAGTTACAAATGTTTTCAATATACAAAGATTAATTTTGCTACTACGTTGATTACTAATTCTCATGTCAAAATAATTACATACAACATAGAATACACCATCGGGTAGACATTGCTGAACTACTTTGTAAATCTACATAATTGTATTAAAATGACATTGTACTGTTTTTTTTTTGTAAATGAATCTTGATAGTTTAGTTACAGTTTGTTCAAAACTTTAGCTGAAAAACTTAAATCTAGTATTCAGTCTTTTTTAAAATCTTTTTTAAAATTTTATTTATTTTTTAATTTTTATTGGAGTAAAGTTGCTTTACAATGTTGTATTAATTTCAACTGTACAGCAAAGTGAATCAGCTTTTACTATACAAGTGTCTCCTATATTTTTTGATTTCCTTCCCATTTAGGTCCCCACAGAGCATTGAGTAGAGTTTCCTATGCTACATAGTAGTTTCTCGTTAGTTATCTATTTTATACAAAATATTAATAGCATGTAGACATCAGTGCCAATCTTCCAATTGTTCTTTCCATACCTTCTCCTTTGGTTTCCATAACTGTGTTCTCTCCTCTGTGTCTCCTCTTCTGCTTTGCAAATAAGATGATCTACCCCATTTTTCTAGATTTCAAAATCTGTCCCCTCTCAAAGACATTTTCTGTTGCATAATTTGTTTTGTTGTTGTTGTTGCTATTTGACTGTCTCCTTCCTGAATACACCCAGCTGTACTGGATGAACTGAATGCTCTCTTGTATTCAACCATGTGCTACGGCATAAATTATTTCACAGACAGATCCAGTGATATACAGGCTCCCTTAAAGGGGTTATTTGAGGTCAGTTTTCAAGGTTTTTTCTCATTCCAGGAGGGTTTTCTTAACTGACTCTTTCCCCACTTCTCTCTGGAAAACTTGTACTATGGTATAATTTATTATCTATCTCTCATAAAGCTACCAGCTTTCTCTTAATTGCTTTGCACCAAAACCCGTTGCTTTTGATGACACCCTTAAAGCTTGAACTTTCTCATATTTTGTTTCAAATTGAGGAGGCTCTGTTAGGCCTGTCTCATTCCCTGGGCAAAGTTCTGAGGCTTGCTCTGGAGCTGATGCTAGGATAGTGGCTTGTTTCTGAGTTGGCATTGTTGCTTTAGACTCAAAGCTCTGAGTAGGTGTGAAAATCTTTTGGGGGTTTTGTTCAATTTCCTTTTGAGCTTCCCTGATGGCTCAATGAGTAAAGAATCCACCTGCAATGCAGGAGACACAGGTTGGCTCCCTGGGTTGGGAAGATCCCCTGAAGAAAGATATGGCAACCCACTCTTGTACTCTTGCCTGGAAAATCCCATGGTCAGAGGAGTTTTGCCCATAGGGTTACAAAAGGGTCAGACAGGACTTAGGGACAACAACAACAAAGTTACTTTCACCCTTACAAAGAGAAGAATGTAACATCTGCTCTAAGAATGAGCTGAGTCAGAGGCAATTCATCACCAGTATTCTCAATGTCTTGCATCTGTGGTAGAGCCCCAACTCTGAGTGGGGAGTCTGCTTGGAGGAATGGAGTGTCCAACCTCTTGGCCAAACTCACTTGGAATTTAGACTCTGCAACAGTTAACTGGGTAGGGAGGATGACAGTTATTTTCACATGCCCTGTTAGAATATACCCTAACTTTCAACTTGGAGGTGGGAGAATGGTTTGTGTGTTGTGTGCACCAATCTGGAGCTGAGTTTCCATCTTACTTGGCTCAGGGAGGTGTGCAAGAGGAAGAGAGTAGTTCATGCTTCAAATGCTAGAGACTCTAGTGAGTTTTAGTATATTTCCCTGAATAGGTACTTAGATTGCAATCTGTTCTTTTATGAGACTTTCTTCTTTTTTATTGTTGTTTCACCAGTCACTATGGTCTATATGTTCACTGGCTCCCCAAAATTCATATGTTGAAAACCTAATGCCCTGTGGATGGTATTAGGATGGAAGACTTTGGAGAGGTGCTTAGATCATGAGCCATCATGAAGGTGACTAATGCTCTTATAAAAGAGGCCCCTCAGAGCTTTCTGGCCTCTTCTACTGTCTGAGGATAGAGTGAGAAGGCACTGGCTATGAAACAGAAAGGGACCCCTCACCATAATCAACCATTATGGAGTCTTGATCTTGGATTTCTGGCCTCCAGAATTGTGATCATTAAATGTCTGTTTATAATTTAGCCTGGTGGTGGTATTTTGTTAGAGCAGCCTGAACAGGATAAGACAATATAGTTATGTCTATAGCAATCGGGAGCTTGTTGTGATAGTTTTGCCAAGTACTACTAATTATTGTGAATTATAGAAAGTAGAGTACAGTATGTATGGAGTTAAGATAATTGATTGGCCAGAACCACAAAAGTGTAGAGAAATGAATGAAACCTGAATCGCAGACCAACAATGCTGGGTTTACAAGTTAGGAAGTAGCAATTGGGAGGTCAAAGTTAATCCAAAGTGTAGTAAGTAAGAAAATACTAAAGATGCCATAAAATTAAATCTTTTAAAATATTTATGTGAAAAATTCACACATATATATATGAATCATATAAATGTATATAAAATATATATAGTATAAAATATATGTAATTCATATATAATTTTTATACATAGATTTTATATATCCTGTATACCTCATTTTACGTATGTAACTTCTCTATCTCTCTCTATATATATCATAGACATTTAGTCAATCTGATAAAACCTATCATTAAGGTTTAACAAATTTCCACATTTGCCATATTTGCTTCTTTTATTTTTAATGTATTGAAATATTTGAATCAGTTATGCAGTCATGAAATGATAGTGTACATCTCTTAAAAGAAAGTTTTTTTTTAATATAGCAGAATTTAAAATTCTCTTATTTTCATCTAGTACTCAATCCACATTCAAATTTCCTTCATAACTAAAACAAAATAGTATTTTTATCATAGGCTGATTGAATCAATATCAAAATAGTTTTATTTTTAAGAGAGTTACCATTTATGAATTTTTTTAAAATTTAAAACCTTGACTTGTTGGAGAAAGGACATGTTTTCCTTTAAAATGTTTAGAATTCTGGAAATCTGATTGCTTCTTTGTGGTATCATTTAACTTGTTCTTATATTTCTTGCATAGCCTATGAATTAAAAATTAGATGGAAAGGCTTCAGGAAATATCATTTAGCATTTTTTTAAGAGCATAAAAATAGGTACTTGTAGCCTATTTCATTTTATACTAGGTTATGAAGAACAGAATGCTGGAAATTCCACCTTGAGTGACTGATCATTTGCTTCAGATGGTGACAGCTTTATCCCTCAAGTGTAAATTTATCTTTTTTCCCTTATAATGAACAGATAATTAGGATAGTAATGCTTTGGTATCATGTGAGTGTACAGTCCCCAAACAAGTTTTCAAGTTAATTGTTCTAGCATCTGCTGATAGTTATTATTTCCTTAGTGAGTATAAAAAGGCAATTTTCTGATATTATTTACTTACAGTTTAAAATTCAGAAATATATTGTAGTAAAAACCTATTTACTCAACCATGGTTTTCTAGTTGTCCTGACAGACAGTTGGATCAGGCAAATCAAAGCAAAGACTTCATGGCTTTAGTTTATCCACTTTCAAAGTTGGTATTTGGTGAAGTAGCTATTTTCTATAGTGACAAATTATTTTCTTGCTTTCCTTTTTTGAAAAATAGTTATGAAATCATGGACTTTCAGATAACATATATGTCTCAATCAGTTGCAGACACTGTTTTATTCTTGTTGCTGAAATTATCATATTTTTGCCCTATGGGATCCTTTACAGAATTGCTTCATCATTTTTTGTTAAAATAAATTAGTCTTTGGTATTTTTTGGTTTGTTTATTTCTTTGTTTTCTGTCACAAAAATTATGCTCTAAGTCCGTCTTATGTTCCCTGCCTCTGACCTATATTCAGCAATTTTTTATAAGGAGCTCTAGTCCTTTGATTTGAAGAGAAATTTAAAGCCAAACTTGTGTATGCTGCTGCTTCTGCTAAGGCGCTTCAGTTGTGTCCGACTCTGTGCGACCCCATTGCCGGCAGCCCACCAGGCTCCTCTGTACCTGGGATTCTCCAGGCAAGAATACCGGAGTGGGTTGCCATTTCCTTCTCCAATGCATTAAAGTGAAAAGTGAAAGTGAAGTTGCTCAGTCGTGTCTGATCCTTAGCGACCGGATGGACTGTAGCCTACCAGGCTCCTCCATCCATGGGATTTTCCAGGCAAGGGTACTGGAGTGGGTTGCCATTTCCTCCTCCAAAATATATATATGTACATGATTAAAGATCATTAATGACAATTGATTCTAAGTAATAATTTGCAGCCAAATTTATGAAATATGCATTTTAAAATAAATAAATAACAATGAGTACATACTGTTATTTCTAAATCTGATTTAACATTATAGAGTTGTACTCTTTTCTTTTAGATCTTACTTGTATATTTTGCTTTCTACCAAGAAATTTTTTCCTAACAACATTCCTTAACTTTTTTCTTTTTTAAGGTTATTTACTTATTTTTAATTTTTTTTTTTAAATTTTCTTTACTTTATTGTGTTGGTTTTGCCATAGATTGACATGAATCTGCCATGGGTATACATAGTTTAATGCAATTTCTGGCAACATAATCCAGTTGTTTAAAAACGTTTCCTTGCAAATACACCTGCCATATGACCCAGCAATCCCACTGCTGGGCATACACACTGAGGAAACCAGAAGTGAAAGGGCCACATGTACCCCAATATTCATCGCTGCATTGTTTATAATAGCCAGGACATGGAAGCAACCTAGATACCCATCAACTGACGAATGGATAAGAAAGCTGTGGTACGTATACACAATGGAATATTACTCAGAATTAAAAAAAAATTCATTTGAATCAGTTCTACTCAGGTGGACGGAACTGGAGCCTATTATCCAGAGTGAAGTAAGCCAGAAGGAAAAACAACAATACAGTATACTAACGCATATATATGGAATTTAGAGAGATGGTAACCAGAACCCAGCATGCGAGACAGCAAAAGGAACGCAGATGTATAGAACAGACTCATGGACTCTGTGGATGAGGGCAAGGGTGGGATGATATTGGAGAATGGCATTGAAACATGTTAATTATCATATGTGAAATCAATCGCCAGCCCAGGATTGATGCTCGGGGCTGGTGCACCGAGATTTCCCTGGGGGGAGGGAGGAGGGAGGGAGGAGGGAGGGGGGTTCTGGAGGGGGAGCATATGTAAACCCATGGTGATATCATGTCATTATATGGCAAAACTAATAATAATAAAAAAAAAAGCATCCACTAAAAAAAAAAAAAGAATCAGCCAAAAAAACCCACAAACGTTTCCTTGACCTGAAACACTTAAGTGTCTAATATCCTAGAAAATTAGTGAACATTATAAACTGGTGCAGAGGTCAGGATAGGGAATGTTTCTAGTGTTCAAAACTGAATTTCAGTAGGTAAAAATCACAGCATTAACAATGCAAACACAGAAAAAGTGTTTCATTAAATTAGAAATTTTTTTTTCCTTAATGAGTAGCTGTTATCAACTTTACTTGCCTGGTGGCTCAGAGGCTAAAGCGTCTGTCTGCAATGCAGGAGATGCGGGTTCAATTCCTGGGTTGGGAAGATCCCCTGGAGAAGGAAATGGCTACCCACTCCAGTACCCTTGCCTGGAAAATCCCATGGATGGAGAAGCCTGGTAGGCTACAGTCCATGAGGTGGAAAAGAGTCGGACACAACCGAGTGATTCTACATTTCACTTTTTTACGTGCGTTAGAGATAGTGGGTAACATGTTTAGAATAAACGTTCTCTTGCCTCTGCCTATAGTTTTGTTTTTATCAGCAGTTATAGGAAGCCAAAACTATAAGAAGTTTCCTAGGTAATTTTGAGATATGTGGTATACCAGACGATGCCTTGACTGATACTTATCTGAAAGCTTTTTGATGCTGCTTCTCACAAAAATGAACTACCCAGTGGAGCAAGTGATGGGTAATTCTCATATAAGCTCCAAACTGTTGTTGCTTGGAGAGCTGCAGGTGTGCCTGAGTCAAGAATAGAGACAGTAAAAAGAAAGTGAGAACCAGAGAAAGAATTCTATGTAGTGCTCTTTAATGAAACAAAACATTCTAACTCTACAAAGTATTGCATGTTTTCAATAGCCTGCATCTATTTTCTTAATTTATTTTTATTGAGGGATAATTGCTTTACAGAATTTTGCTGTTTTCTGTCAAACCTCAACGTGAACCAGCCATAGGTGTACATATATCCCCTCCCTTCTGAAACTCCCTCCCATCTCCCTCCTCATCCCACCCCTCTAGGTTGATACAGAGCCCTTGTTTGAGTTTCCTGAGCAATACTGCAAATTCCTGTTGGCTATTTATTTTATACACGGTAATTATTTTACATAAGTTTCCATGTTACTCTTTCCATACATCTCACTCCCCCTCCCCTCTCCCCATGTCCATATGTCTATTCTCTGTTTGTTTTTCCATTTTTGCCCTGTAATCAAATTTTTCAGTACCATTTTTCTAGATTCCATATATATGTATTAGAATACAGAATTTATCTTTCTCTTTCTGAATCACTTAACTCTCTATAAGAGTTTTAGATTCATCCACCTCATCAGAACTGACTCAGACGTATTCCTTTTTATGCCTGAGTAATGTTCCATTGTGTATATGTGCCACAATTTCTTTACCCATCTGTATGCCGATGGACATTTAGATTGCGTCCATGTTCTAGCTATTATAAATAGTGCTGCAAAGAACAATGGGATATATGTGGCTCTTTCAATTTTGGTTTTCTCCAGAGTATTATGCCTAGAAGTGGGATTGCTGAGTCATATGGTGGTTTTATTCCTGTTTTTTTTTTTTTTTTTTAAGGAATCTCCATATCATCTTCCATAGTGGCTATATCAATCTACATTTCCATCAACAGTGCAAGAGCATTCCCTTTTCTCCACACCCTCTTCTGAATTTATTGTTTATAGACATTTTGATGAGGGCTATTCTAACTGGTGTGAAGTGATATCTCATTGTGGATTTAATTTGCATTTCTCTAATAATGAGCGATGCTGAGCATCTTTTCATGTGTTTGTTAGCCATGTGTATGCTCTTTTTGGGGAAATATCTGTTTAGGTCTTTCCCCCACTTTTTTATCAGCTTGTTTGTTTTCCTGATATTGAGTTGTATGAGCTACTTGTATATTTTGGAAAGTAATCCTTTGTCAGTCGTTTCATTTGCAATATTTTCCTCCCATTCTGAGGGCTGTCTTTTCACTTTGCTTATAGTTTCCTTTGCTGTGCAAAAAATTTTAAGTTTAATCAGAACCCACCTGTTTACTTTTGTTTTTATTGTCATTTCTCTAGGAGGTGGGTCACAGAGGATCTTGCTTTGATTTATGTCATTGAGTGTTCTGCCTATGTTTTCATCCAAGAGTTTTATAGTTTCTGGTATTACATTTAGGTCTTTAATCCATTTTGAGTTCATCCTTGTGTTTGGTATTAGAAAGTGTTCTAATTTCATTTTTTTACATGTAGCTGTCCAGTTTTCCAGCACCATTTTTAAAGAGGCTATCTTTGCTCCATTATATATTCTTGCATCCTTTGTCAAAAATAAACTACCGATAGGTGCATGGATTTATTCTTGGGTTTTCTATCTTGTTCCATTGGTCTATATTTCTGTTTTTGTGCCAGTACCATACTGTCTTGATGACTGTAGCTTTGTAGTATAATCTGAAGTCAGAAAGATTGATCCCTCCAGCTCCATTCTTCTTTCTCAAGACTGCTTTGGCTATTCAGGGTCTTTTGTGTTTCCATATGAATTGGGAAATGTTTTGTTCTAGTTCTGTGAAAAATACCATTGGTAATTTCGTAGGGTCACATTAAATCTGTAGATTATATTTAGTAGTATAGTCATTTTCACAATTTGATTCTTCCTACCAAGGAACATGGAATATCTTTCCATCTGTTTATGTCATCTTTGATTTCTTGCATTAGTGTCTTATAATTTTCTGTTTACAGTTCCTTTGTCTCCTTATGTAGGTTTATTCCTATATATTTAATTCTTTTTGTTACAATGGTAAATGGGATTGATTCCTTAATTTCTATTTCTGATTTTTCATTAGTATATAGAAATGCAAGTGATTTCTGTATATTGATTTTGTATCCATCAACTTTGCTAAATTCACTGATTAGCTCTCATAATTTTCTGATGTATTCTTTAGGGTTTTTTATATATTAGTATCATGTCATCTGCAATCAGTGGAGTTTTACTTTTCTCATCTAGATTCCTTTTATTTCTTTTTCTTCTCTGATTGCTGTAGCTAGGACTTCCAGAACTATGTTGAATAATAGTGGTGAAAGTGGACACTCTTGTCTTGGAGTGGAATCTTAGGGGGAATGCTTTCAGTTTTTCACCATTGAGAATAATGTTTACTGTAGGCTTATCATATACAGCCTTTACTATGTTGAGGTAGGTTCCTTCTATGTCGAGTTTTTGAAGAGTTTTGATCATAAATGGGTGCTGAATTTTGTCAAAGCCTTTTTCTGCATCTGTTGAGATTATCATATGTTTTTATCTTTCAATTTGTTAATATGATGTATCATACTGATTGATTTGCATATATTGAAGAATCCTTGCACTTTTCAACATTATAATGTGATGCAGAGGTCAGGGTAGGGGATGTTTCTAGTGTTCAAAACTGAAGTTCAGTAGGTAAAAATCACAGCATGAACAATGTAAACACAGAAAAAAACTTTCATTAAATCAAAATTTTTTCCCCTAATGAGTAGTTGTTATTAACTTTACTTGCAATAGAGACAGTGGGTAACATGTTTAGAATAAACATTCACTTGCCTCTGCCCATAATTTTTGTATCAGCAGTTATATGAAATCAAAATCACAAGACGTTTCCTAGGTAATTTTGAGATGTGTGGTATAACACACCGTGCCTCGACTCATACTTATCTGAAAGCTTTTAAACTGTTGTTGCTTGAAGAGCTGCAGGTGTGCTTGAGTCAAGACTAGAGGCAGTAAAAGGAATTTGAAAACCAGAGAACAAAACCTAAACAAAGCTCTTTGATGAAACAAAACATTCTAATTCTACAAAGCATTGCATGTTTTCAGTAGGCTTCATCTTTTATTTTTTTAATTTGAGTAAACAAATAAAGGCATCCTTGGTAAGATTTAAATCAAACTTATGTCCCTTGGAAAAAAGTTTATACATCTCCAAAAAAACAAAGTAAAACCCTATAATGTTGTGATAGTGGGAACTGATATTCTTAATGCAGGGTACCTTAACTGCAAAGATATTGAAATAACCAGAGTCACAACTAGCTGGCCTAAAGTTTGGGGATCCAATTTTAATTCAAATCTGTCTAGAAACACTGCTATTTGACCGTATCTGCATGTGTATTTTTGTTTGTTTGCATCATACACACACATACAAGTATGTATACATGTATATATACATGTGTCTGTGTGTGTGTGTGTGTGTGTGTGTGTGTGTGTGTGCGCACTCAGTTGTGTCTGATTCTTTGCCACTTCATGGATTGTAGCCTGCTGGTCTTCTCTGTCTATGGAATTTTCTGTATATTCATTTTGACTCTATCAGCTAATACATATTTTATTTATATATCAGTAATGATAATTTTAAGTCTAAGAGACTGGCTAGTACTTCCAAGACAGTAGCAGAGACTCCAAGAATATCTCATTTCATCCATTCCCACTGTATACTTCTGAATAGGGGAGGCAGAAGAATAATGGAATGTAGGAGTAATATTTTACTGTTCCCTAACTAACAGAATAACGCCTGCCCAGCTAACAGAGCAAGCCTATATTTGACAATAGCAGCTGGGTAGAAACGGGCAGTCAATCTCAATCATATTCTGTACTGCATATCCATTGTGACCATCTGACTTTTTGAAAATAAAAGGACTTAGAAACTGGAGAGATATTGGTTTGAATATCAGTTATTTTAGATTATTTGTTTTTTAAATCTTGAAATATTCTTTTCCTGAGCTATGACAAATTTTAAAATGCATTCACAACCTCCTACTTACAGATTATATGTGTACATTGTGTCAGTTACTAGAGTGATTAAGTGACTTTACCCAAACTAATTTATAACGGGCAGAACTGGAACCCAAATATTTGTAGTTGTAATTCAGTGCAAACATTAGGGAAGTGCAATTTAATACAGCTGCTTTGTAATGCAAGTGAGGAGGTCAGCTCTGTTTGTATGAATAAATCCCTGTCTCCCTAATGTTGAGAATGTTCTTTCTTACATGTTTAGGTAGGATTTTTGGCTTATACTTTTTGCACTGCTACTTTGGCTTATTAAAGGCAAAACAAAACAAACACACACAACAAAACAATTAAATTTATGGTAAATCACACAGCAGGTTTTCAAGTAAACAAACATTTTCTGGCTCTATTCCTCTGCAAAGATCCCATCTCTTCTGATTAGTGTGGGTAGAAAGAGAGAAATGACAGGAAGTAACTGATGGTGTAGTAAAGTAATCCTCAAAATTTTCCAAGCCAGGCTTCAGCAATACATGAACCATGAACTTCCAGATGTTCAAGCTGGCTTTAGAAAAGGCAGAGGAACCAGAGATCAAATTCTGAACATCCTCTGGATCATCGAGAAAGCAAGAGAGTTCCAGAAAAATATCTATTTCTGCTTTATTGACTATGCCAAAGCCTTTGACTGTATGGATCACAATAAACTGTGGAAAATTCTGAAAGAGATAGGAATACCAGACCACCTGACCTGCCTCTTGAAAAACCTGTATGCAGGTCAGGAAGCAACAGTTAGAACTGGACATGGAACAACAGACTGGTTCCAAATAGGAAAAGGAGTACATCAAGGCTGTATATTGTCAACCTGCTTATTTAACTTATATGCAGTGTACACAATGAGAAACACTGGGCTGGAGGAAGCAGAAGCTGGAATCAAGATCACTGGGAGAAATATCAATAACCTCAGATATGCAGATGACACCACCCTTATGGCAGAAAGTGAAAGGAACTAAAGAGCCTCTTGATGAAAGTGAAAGAGGAGAGTGAAAAGTTTGGCTTAAAGCTCAACATTCAGAAAACTAATATCATGGCATCTGGTCCCATCACTTCATGACAAATAGATGGGGAAACAGTGTCAGACTTTATTTTGGGGAGCTCCAAAATCACTGTAGATGGTGATTGTAGCCATGAAATTAAAAGACGCTTTCTCTTTGGAAGGAAAGTTATGACCAACCTAGACAGCATATTAAAAAGCAGAGACATTACTTTGCCAACAAAGGTCCATCTAGTCAAGGCTATGGTTTTTCCAGTAGTCATGTATGGATGTGAGAGTTGGACTATAAAGAAAGCTGAGTGCCAAAGAATTGATTCTTTTGAAGTGTGGTGTTGGAAAAGACTCTTGAGAGTCACTTGTACTGCAAGGAGATCCAACTAGTCCATCTTAAAGGAGATCAGTCCTGAGTGTTCATTGGAAGGTCTGATGTTGAAACTGAAACTCCAGTACTCTGGCCACCTGATATGAAGATCTGACTCATTTGAAAAGACCCTGATGCTGGGTAAGATTGAGGGCAGGAGGAGAAGGGGACGACAGAGGATGAGATGATTGAATGGCATCACTGCCTCAATGGACATGAGTTTGGGTGGGCTCCGGGAGTTGGTGTTAGACAGGGAGGCCTGGTGTGCTGCGTCTAATGGGGTTGTAAAGAGTTGGTCACGACTGAGCTCCTAAACTGAACTGAACTGAACTCAACTGATGGTAATCAAATAGGATTTTCTTCATTCGGTTGTAGACTCACTGTTCTATTATCTTAATTTCATTCTCTTTTTTTGGTAGCCTTGTAAACTGATTAAAGTATCATGTGGTTGTTTCATAATAGTGTGAGATATTATAAAGTTAAAATTTTAAACTCAATTTCTTGGATAATTTCTAGCAGACCAAGGCATCAAATGAAACTAATATCATTTCACAGATGATCGACCAATCTATTGAGGCACTGGACACTTTAAAGAAAAGGAAAGGACTGAAACTATCAGAAGTATTAGTACTGAGAAATCATGTGCACAGGTGTACTATGTGTTATATCAGCAAAATATTTAATGGAAAGTGTGTAGCTAGGTAGAGACAGGATAATAGGAGAATATTGAACGAGAGAGGTCTAGTTTAAATGTTTATTTATAAAGCCCCCTGTTTTAAAGATATAATAATACAGAGATGGTTTCCAGAACAGAGGAGATTCAATGGAAATGAAACATGAAATTACCTTACGCTCCCTATACTTTCCAGAATGCTGAGGTATTTTTTAATGTTATTTTGTTTTTATCTCTATGAATTCATCTCAATTAAAACAAAGTTTAAATAATTTCTAGAATAATGAAAGTTTAAACCTTCATTATCTTTTTCAGTCAAGCAGAAAATTATATTTTGTTTATTTTGTTTGCTTGAAAGCTTATTTAACATTTAAAATCATGCAAAGGTATGCAGATACACCATCAACAAGCCCACTGTCTTTCAATGTCAAACTGACCTCAGTTATTAAAATTGTACAGTTGGTTTTGTATTGCCCTTTTTGAGGAATTTGTGATTGCCACTCAAAAAGGCAATCATGCTCACTACACTGCCAAAGAAGTGGAAGCCTCAAACCTGTCTCTCCATTACTGTCCAAATTATTGCACAGTAAAAGGAAGCAGGACATCTGACCATAGTTCACTCATGTATTGACAAATACTTATAGATAAAACTTCTAAAATATGGGCAGCCCAAACGTACTTAATTGAAAGTATTTTTTACAGAATTGTTGGTAGTTTTCGCACCCCTGTAGCCCAAATAAATGACTGTAAAAATACCCATGTCCATTTTATTCCTGATTTATGAGAAGATAGCTAAGGTATAAGGGGCTTCTCAGGTAGCTCAGTTGTAAAGAATCTGCCTACCAGTGAAGAAGACATAGGTTCAGTCCTGGGTGGGGAAGATCCCCTGGAGAAGGAAATGGCAACCCACCCAGTATTACTGCCTGGGAAATCCCATGGAGAGAGGAGCCTGGAAGGCTGTATGTAGCTCAAGGAATCACATAAGAGTCGAATACAACTGAGTGTCTGATGCATACCACACATGCAGCTAATGTATAAAGCACATTTTTGAGCATATTTATCATGGGTTGAATGCAGAGTCTCCATCTACTTTATCTTTATTACAGTTAATAACTGAGGTTTCAAATCTTTACTTTTTCAGTGTTGGCCAGTAGTTTATATGTTAAGTAGCTTCCTGCCCTTGCTAGTACATAAGAATAAGGTAGTCATAAACTTAGGGCCTTGTTTTTGAGGTTTTCCCTACATCAGTGAAGTTTTCTTTTGCTTTGTCAAGTGCAATGAAATATCATAGGTTTAGATAATTTTTAAATTCTTTCCTTAATTTGCATATTCCAGAACCACAATTTTTTTTTTTAAGTGAACCTTAAATTCACTCTAAGTGCATGCCATCAATTTTGAGTATTCTGGGCTTTTAACTCTCCTTTCATTTAACCTAGAGTCCTCAAAATAGATACTTTGTTGTCTTTCTGGGAAAATAGGTGAAATTTTACCAGTTTTTGCATTGATCGTATTGACTCTTGTAATGGTCAGTGCATACATGATATTCCCCTTTCTTTACTTAGCATATTTGTTAATTTTGACTGGAACCAACCCAAAACTCTCAATCTAACCCTTAGATCAAGTGATGTCATTTTGAATGTCAAATTGTATGTCTTTCCTGCAGGTACTCTTTCAGAGCTCACTTAATGGAACCTGAATAAAATGGTAGCCTCACATATTAGAATTATCCTGTAATAATACCCTGAAAGTAAAACTTAAAATAAAATAAATTTATGAAAATACAGAGCCTTCTTTTATTGTGAAATATTCAGACTCAGGAGAGAAATAATGAGAAAAATATTAAATCCTCTATGCTTCAATAGTGAACACTTGGTTCTGAGGTATCATTTTCCTTGGAGTCTCTCTTCCAATACATTTTAACTCTCTTTCATCAAACTTTAACAAGTGATGTTAATCCTTTCTTCATAATTTCTTAGGTATGTCTCTAAAGTTTTATTTCAAAATCAGTAAGCCTTGACAGGCATTTATGTTCTCATACTTAGATCCCTGCAGTTATCCCCTAACTCAGTTGCCTTCACTTGATTTCTGTTGCAATTTATTCTACTTCCACCATGAGATTGGTCTTATATTGTACAGTTTTTGTAGCATCACTGTTTTCTCTCAAACACAGCAGCCACATACATACACAAATAAAATGTGATTAGTTAAGAGATAAACTAAAAATTAAGATCATTCAACACAATTATTTTTTTTCTCCAATTGTCTAGGTAACTCAAGCACTTCCCCTCAGCAAGATAGTCCATGAATTCAGTGTCCTGAAAATTGAATATTAGTTGCTTTTGCCTCTCCAGGAATTCCCTCTCTCTTTTGATAAAAGCACCCCTCTTTTTGGTGAAGAACCTATTCCATGTGCTTCATGTAGATCTCTCCCCACTCAAAGCATGAAGGATGAACTCATAGTCTGATCCATGCCAGACGATTTTATATCTTAGATCACATGTGTTAAGCAGTCTCAAAGATGACTAACAATGATCCCCGCTTCCCAGTGTTCACATTCTGTATCGTCCTCTGCTCAGAATTTACTGACTTGCTTCTAATTACTAGAATAAGTTAGAAATTATGGTATGTCACTTCTGAAATGAAGTAACAATAGGATTAATATTTGTCTCGGTTTCCCTCTTTGTCTCTTTCCCTACCCCACCCCGCGATCACTTGGGAGAAAACAAGCTATCATGTTGTACATAATCCTATGGAGAGACCCATGTATCAGGTATGAGACCAAAACTACAAGTAAAGGGTGAAGAGTTTTCTAGAAGCCATGTGAGTGAGCCTGAAAGTACATCCTCTACAATCTAAGCTTGAGATGACTTCAATCTCTGTTGATACCTATATTACAGCCTTGTGAGAGACCTGAACCAGAGGTGCCTGAAGTGTGGTTCCAGATTTCTAATCCACAAAAATTTCAAGAAAATAAGTGTTTGTTGTTTTATGCCACTGAATTTTGGAATAATTTGTTGTGTATCAATAGATGATTATTAATACATGTGTTTTAAAGAACTGCTTGGTCTTTTGAAAGTTTTTATTTACAGTAGCCCTTGGTTTCCATGGACAGATTGGGCCAACTGTACTGTGCCATTTTACATAAGAAACTTGAGTGTCTGCAGATTTTAGTTTCTGAGGAGGTCCTGGAAGCAACCCCCTACCAATACTGAGAGATGACTTTATTGTAAGAAGCATGTAAAGTATATCTAGATCTAGAACTGACAGCAGTCATATTTTCTGTATAGAAATAGTTCATCTGAGACTCAAATCAGTATACATACAGCATTTTTGTCTGGAAAATTCCTGGACAGAAGAGCCTAGTGGGTTACAGCCCCTAGGGCTGCAAAGAGTTGGACATGACTGACTGACTGAGCACATAAAATAAAAGGCCAGAATTGCTTAGAACTTAGAGAAGAAAATTGCAATAGAAATGTAAAAATTAACCAAACTTGTATTAAATAGAAATTTAGTCATGTATGGATGTGAGAGTTGGTCGGTGAAGAAAGCTGAGCACCAAACAATTGATGCTTTTGAACTGTGGTGTTGGAGAAGACTCTTGAGAGTCCCTTGGACTGCAAGGAGATCCAACCAGTCCATCCTAAAGGAGATCAGTTCTGGGTGTTCATTGTAGGGACTGATGTTGAAACTGAAACTCCAATACTTTGGCCACCTCATGCGAAGAGTTGACTTATTGGAAAAGATCCTAATGCTGGGAAGGATTGAGGGCAGGAGGAGAAGGGGATGACAGAAGATGAGATGGCTGGATGGCATCACCGACTAGATAGACATGGGTTTGAGTGGGTTCCGGGAGTTGGTGATGGACAGGGAGGCCTGGTGTGCTGTGATTCATGGGGTCACAAAGAGTCGGACATGGCTGAGCGACTGAACTGAACTGAACTGAACTGAAATTATATCTCTGCTTCTATCAGTCCTTTTTCAATGTTCTTGGTTACCCCAATAATTAATTTTTCCAGGATTATCTAAAACTAATCTAGGAATAGAATCTACTAGGAGTTTTATAGAAAATAATTTATTTTATCATGAAATCAAAGTAGTAATCAGCAAACCTATTATTCACCCTGGTTTCCTAGTTCTTCATAAAGAAAGCTTATACAAGTGTCCTGAAACTCAAGGAATCTACTGACTCAAGCAAGCAGACCCCTTTTCTGTCATCAGCAACTGTGTCTAAACTTCTAAAACTGAAAAGCTAATAGGAGGTATTGACCCTGCTGTGGTTATTTTAGAAATGTATAGTTCATTATTTATCTGTTATTGAAGATAGTTTAAGAACCTTTGTATGTAAAGACTTGCAACAGAAGCTTCCATAGTGCTGGTAAATGTACACCACTTTGGTATTTATACTTGTTTTTTTAATGAATGAATGATAGAAGTGATGGATGATGTTTAAAATACATCACTTACTCATTCATTCCACAAATATTTATATGTACCTGTTCTGTGGCAAGCAGTGTTCTAGGCACTGGTGATTGATTACACAGCAGAGAATAAAATAATTCTCATAGAAGTGATCCTTAGATGAGAAATTCTGCAAGTACTTGCAGGTTTAACTCAGCCACAAAAGCCTGAGCTCTCAATTAAGCAACTGTGATTTCCAAATTTATACCACAAAAGGTCTTGCAGAATCTATCTCAGTGGACCAACTTAATAGTTCAGTCACTGCATTCTAAGTTCAAGGATGGAAAGATAACATTTTAATTAAAATAGATATGTTTGTAAAACATGAATCTGAAAGAACTTTTTTATTTTTAAAGTAGTTCTGTAGGCCCCAACAGAACTTTGCTTGGGAGCTGGTTTGGTTAATGGAGCAGAGGTAGGTGGGCACATTTGAGAGTAATTTTTAGAGGCAAGTAGCTGTCTTGTGAAGAACACCAGCCAGGGGATTATGCAGAAGAAATAGAGAATATTGGTAGATTATTTAAGTGAGGTCTTAGAGCCCAACGTTTTTTTTTTTTTTTTGTGAGATGTAATGAAGATAAATTGGTGCACAAAGGATAGCAGTGAATTTATAATAAAAATGTGTAAGAACCAGTATTAGCCCCAACAGAAGTGTTTATTGTGATCCTTAGTCTTCTGAGTCTCTGCTGCCTCAACTGTAAATAATACTTTAAAATTCTGTGGTAATAAAAATTACAACTCATATTGACATGTATTATTCCTTACAAATGACTGCCTTCCTATAAGCAATGTAACATGGTTGCTAAGTACATGACAGAGGTAGTAGATTCTTGGTTCTAGCTCCTTCTAATTGCATCATTTTGAACAAGAGATTTGTCTCGTCAACATCTCAGTTTCCTCGTCACAGAAATGGCTATGATATTGGTACCCTTACCATAGGTTTTTTGACTATAATATAAGGTAATCATGTATCATAGCCAAGATATTTTAACTAGTGGTGAGATGTAGATTACTATGGTTTTTCACATGAAAAGTGAATCATGAGAAACAAATTAAGTTTTTTTGTGTGTGAAGAAAAACACTTTAAAACGTGTACAGATACTTTATACATGTGAGTATAATCATTTGGCCTGGTTCCAGAAAACCAGGGTACCACATAATTAAAACACAGGTGAAAAACATACTTCAATTCAGTATTTAAAGGGTTTCTGAAGTAGCAGTCCCATTATCTAGATGATTTCTCTTATTCTCCAGCTCCTGAGTCCATGCTTCCTTTGAGTATTCAATTGTTGAGTGTTGCTCTAGTATTTATCAAGGTATTAACTGAA
The DNA here is from genome assembly GCA_007570785.1 of Antilocapra americana. Lineage (NCBI taxonomy): Eukaryota > Metazoa > Chordata > Mammalia > Artiodactyla > Antilocapridae > Antilocapra > Antilocapra americana. The sequence goes on from ML662447.1 coordinate 11,876,205, forward strand.
ATATGCATTCTTTTCTTTACATTTGCATGTGACATTAGGGCCTATTAACTGAGTTTTCTGATTAAATAAAGGGATGGGTATTTCAGTTTGCTATAAGTGAATCTTAAAAGCTTCAGTGATTACACATTTCAAATATGATTGCTTTTATTTCATTGGCTAAGATGAAGGATTATTGAAGATTAAAATTTTTGAAACTCCTTACAAATATATAATGAAATACAGATTGGGGAGCAAATGAATGTTCAATACTTGAATACTATTTAAGTTAAATATTCTTAAAATATTTAACTACTATAGAAGTTTAGATCTGAAAAGAACTATAACAACTATTGTAGACTTCTCTCCTTAGTTTAACTAACTAGAAAGCTGAGGTAATAGAGTGAAGTTCATGTGGAACAGGATCTGATATTGGAACCTAAATTCGTTTTCTTCCTATGAGAATATATGACCCCTATTATACCATATATTATTTGAAATCATAATACAGGAGAGATTTTCTGTAAAGTGAAGAAGAACAATTCACAGAAATATAGAGAATCCTGAGTTAGAATTTAATGTGATTAGGTAAATAATTAATAATTAGTCTGGTTTTACTGACACAAATATGATTTTCCATGGATCAAGTTATATTAATCATTTGTTCTTTGAATTACCTTGCAAATACCAATATTCTAGGATGAATTTTAAGCTGAAAATTAATATAATTTTTCAGATTAGTCAATACTAAGTATATATTATTAGGAATGTTTGGGAAACATATTTAAACTATTTTAATTAGTGTAATAAATGATATCCTTATACCTTGTAGAGTTCTTGCATTTGATTGATAATAAACAATTATTGAATGAAAGAATAAATAAATGAATAATTGAACTAATAAATAACCTAGGGTAATAATTTGTTTAAAAATTCTTTCTTAATCTTACGTATTTAAAGCACTTTTCAAAATTAGACATAAAATTGTCAAGGGATCATTATGTTATCAGAATATTAGTTCCCATGCATCCTTCTAAAACAACTAAAGTAGAATTGTGAACAATAGAATAGCTGAACAGATGGATGCATTCTCTTAATATTATGTATAGAATCATTCCCAAAGGATAAATGATAATAGCTATCAGAAATTGCATAATAACTATTAATAGCTGCATGAAATACTCATGATGGTTTTTGAGTGTAATAAAATTACAAAAATTCCATGTAATAAATGAATAGATTAAATTATGAAAAGTTATATATCTTCACATTATTGTTTCTTCACAATTTTAATTCACTGTAGAGATCTTAGATTCAGTGCTTGAATGGCTGCCACATGTGCATTTCTTTTTATTCATTCACTAACCCAGTTAATCATTCAAGCTATAACTACTTGTTCTGGACTTCCTTTGTACCCCATCTGCTTCCCTTCTCAGGCCCTTTATTAATCTCACAGGGACTTAGATTCCTGCTGAACTGAGCTTGTTAAAGTTTTAAACACTTGAAATCTTTATAACGATCTCATACAGAATATATAACTGCAGAAAAGATCTGCTTAAGCCCTCACTTCCTGTTATAATTTAGGGAGAAGTGTTTCTCTGTTTCATACCTATTTGTACCAAATGTGCTGTTTTAAGATGAATTTGAGAAGTCAGATTACTCTTCTGTGTGAAGTTACTTTACTTCTGGATATTAAAAAAATTCCCAAATGACTGTCTGTTTTGTCTATGTCTTTTATTTTCTGAATTACTCTTGGACATTTGGAGTTCTGAATAAAGAGTCTCTGGCTGTGTTAGTTAAATGATCAGTCATTCTGGTCTCTACCTTCTCATTGCAAGGTTTACAAAACTGCATATTTTATACAAAGTCTCAGCCATATGAAATTTCACTTTTTAAAAGGCAAATATAGACTCAGTATCTATCTCAGTTACAATATCTCTGACTATCAAGGTTTCATGGGTTTTACTTTCAATCCAATTGCTGATTGGTATATTTCAGAACAGTCTTCCACCAGTATAGCTGTCGATAGTTTAAATCATTCTACTGATAGTATCTTATTAGATTCATGAAAATGAAATATGTTGAAATTTAGAAATAACAATAAATTGAAGAGTGGTATTGCCATATTTTTAATTATAATTCTATTTGCAATTTTTCATTATTTTTTGCTTATGTATTTTCTATAGCTGTTTTTATAAAAATTTTATTTTTGTACATATTTAATAATTATAGATTTCATGAGAATAGGGACCATATTTATTTTAGTAACTGATATATTCTTAGTGCTAAATAAATGCCTGACACATTGTTGTTGTTGTTCAGTAGCCCAGTCATGTCCAACTTTTTGTGACCCCCATGGACTGCAGCATGCCAGGACTCCTTGTCCCTCGTTGTCTCTTAAAATTTGCCCAAGTTCATGTGCATTGCATCAGTAATGCCTTCCAGCCATCTCATCCTCTGGTGCTCTCTTCTCGTTCTGCTCTCAATCTTTCAGGGACTTTTCCAAAGAGTTGGGTGTTCTTCTCAGGTGACCAAAATCCTGGAGCTTCAGCTTAAGCATCAGTTCTTCTAGTGAATATTCAGGATTGATTTCCCTGACACATAGTACAGGCTCAATAATATCGCAAAATGAAAAAAAAAAATGTAACAAAAGTGGAAACAATTATACCACACGTAGGAGAATAAAACTATTGAATTGCACTTGCCTAGAGAGGAGGTATAAATCTAAATGTGTGTAAGACTTATTTTCTTATCTGACAGCTTTCACATATGGAGGGGGATAGTGACATATTTAAAACCTACTATAATATAAGACAATCATTACTTAATCAAATCTAATTCAATTGTTTTTAGACACAAATACCAATAATGTTTTACTAGCAGTATTACCTTTGGCAATTTATTTTACCTTTTTGACCCACTTGTATTTATTAATTAATGTTGCATTTTTTCTTTTATATTTATTTATTTATTGGCTGTTCTGGGCCTTCGTTGCTGCATGGGCATTTCCCTAGTTGCAGTTTGTGGGCTTCTCATGGTGCTGTCTTCTCTTGTTGAATATGTAGAGAATCAGAGCTGGTAACAGGAGCTGTTGGAGCCATAGAACTGGAACTGGAACATAGAACATGGAACTGGTAGAAATAAGTAGTACTTGTGAGGCATGACTAGAGGCCAGATGTGAACTACAGTGACAGTGAGAAGTCTCTATAGTAAAGGATGCAAAATAGAAATACCCCAAAGAAAAGAAGATAGAGAGGTAAAATGCAAAGGATGTGAATTTTCCAAAACTGTTAAGATGTACAAAACCACAGATTCAGTAATATTAGAAAAGACCAACTAGCATTTACACTGAAAAAAATAGAATCATATTATATTCAAATTCAGAAAACCAAATACAAAGAAAAATAAGCCTTACTATAGTGGAATAAATAAATAAATAATTGTATAATTTCTCATCAGAAACCTTGGAAGAAAGAAGAGAGAACAGTGGGATATATAGAATGTTGAAAACAGAAACCCTACAATTCTATATCCATTGAAATTATTCTGTAAAAAATGAAGAAATAGTCTATCTGACAGCAAAAAAAAAAAAAAAGTATTTATAATCAGCTGAACTGCCCCATTAGAAATGCTGAAAGTTCCTTGTTAGCCACTCAGTTGTGTCAGATTTTTATGACCCCATGGATTGTAGCCTGCCAGGCTTCTCTGTCTATTGGATTTTCCAGGCAAGAACACTGGAGTGGGTTGCCATTTCCTTTCCCAGGGAATCTTTTTTATTTTTTTATTTTTTTTATTTTTATTTTTTTATTATTGTTTTTGCCATACATTGTCATGATATCACCATGGGTTTACATATGCTTCCCCTCCGGGTCCCCCCTCCCTCCTCCCTCCCCCCCGGGAAATCTCGCTGCACCAGTCCCGAGCATCAATCCTGGGCTGGCGATTGATTAGACACATGACAATTAACATGCTTCAATGCCCTTCTCCCATCTCATCCCACCCTTACCCTCATCCACAAAGTCCACAAGTCTATTCTATACATCTGCGTTCCTTTTGTTGTCTCCCATGTTGGGTTCTCATTACTGTCTTTCTAAATTCCATATATATGTGTTAATATACTGTATTGTTGTTTTTGCTTCTGGCTTACTTCACTCTGGATAATGGGCTCCAGTTTCGTCCATCTGAGTAGAATTGCTTCAAATGAATTTTTTTTTAATGCTGAGTAATATTCCATTGTGTATATATACCACAGCTTTCTTATCCATTCGTCAGTTGATGGGCATCTAGGTTGCTTCCATGTCCTGGCTATTGTAAACAATGCAGCGATGAACATTGGGGTGCACGTGGCTCTTTCAATTCTGGTTTCCTCGGTGTATATGCCCAGCAGTGGGATTGCCGGGTCATATGGCAGGTCTATTTGCAGCTTTTTAAGGAACCTCCACACTGTTTTCCATAGTGGCTGTACTAGTTTGCATTCCCACCAAGCCAAAAGCTGGTTCTTTGAGAAGATAAATAAAATTGACAAACCGTTAGCCAGACTCATCAAGAAACAAAGGGAGAAGAACCAAATCAACAGAATTAGAAATGAAAACGGAGAGATCACAACAGAAAACACAGAAATACAAAGGATCATAAGAGACTATTATCAGCAACTATATGCAAATAAACTGGACAATTTGGATGAAATGGACAAATTCCTAGAAAAGTACAACTTTCCAAGACTAAACCAGGAAGAGATAGATAATATTAATAGACCCATCACAAGCACGGAAATTGAAACCGTAATCAGAAATCTTCCAAAAAACAAAAGCCCAGGACCAGATGGCTTCACAGCTGAATTCTACCAAAAATTTAGAGAAGAGCTAACACCTATTCTACTCAAACTCTTCCAGAAAATTGCAGACGAAGGTAAACTTCCAAACTCATTCTATGAGGCCTCCATCACCCTAATTCCAAAACCCAACAAAGATGCCACAAAAAAAGAAAACTACAGGCCAATATCACTGATGAACTTAGATGCAAAAATCCTCAACAAAATTCTAGCAAATAGAATCCAACAACACATCAAAAAGATCATACATCATGATCAAGTAGGCTTTATCCCAGGGATGCAAGGATTCTTCAATATTCGTAAATCAATCAATGTAATACACCACATTAACAAATTAAAAAATAAAAATCACATGATTATCTCAATAGATGCAGAGAAAGCCTTTGACAAAATTCAACATCCATTTATGATAAAAACCCTCCAGGGAATCTTCCCAACTCAGGGATCAAAACCAGATCTCCCACATTGCAGGCAGACTCCTTACTATCTGAGCCACCAGGGAACCCCTAAAAATTCCTTAGAGAGAATAAAAATTACATGGTCAGAAAAGTTATATACATAAAAATGAAGAGATTCAAAATTAGAATAAATGAAAATAAAATTAACTTTTTGATTTACTTAGTACATCAACTGAGAACTTCTGAATGTTCAAGCTGGATTTAGAAAAGGCAGAGGAACCAGAGAACAAATTGCCCATATCCATTGGATCATAGAAAAACCAAGAGAATTCCAGAACATCCACGTCTGCTTCATTAACTATGCTAAAACCTTTGACTTATGAATCACAACAAACTGTGAAAAATTCTGAAAGTATTGTTTCCCTGTTTATTTAACGTATATGCAGAGCACATCATGTGAAATGCTGGGTTGGATGAAGCACAGGCTGGAATCAAGATTGCCAGGAGAAATATCAATAACAGTATGCAGATGACACCACTCTAATGGCAGAAAGCAAAGAAGAACTAAAGAGCCTCTTGATAAGAGTTGAAAAGCTGGCTTAAAGCTCAGCATTCAAAAAAACAAAGATCATGGCATCCAGTTCTATCACTTCATGGCATGTAGATGGGGAAACACTGGAAACAGTGAAAGACTATATTTTCTTGGGCTCCAAAATCACTGTGGATTGTGACTGCAGCCATGAAATTCAAAGATTCTTACTCTTTGGAAGAAAAGCTATCACAAACCTAGACAGTGTATTAAAAAGAAGAGGCATCATTTTGCTAACAAAGGTCCATATAGTCAAAGCTATGGTTTTTCCAGTAATCATGCATGTATGTGAGAATTGGATCATAAAGAAGACTGAGCACCAAAATTTGATGTTTTTGAACTGTGGTGTTGGAGAAGACTCTTGAGAGTCCTTTGGACTGCAAGGAGATCAAACCATTTAATCCTAAAGGAAATCAATCATGAATATTCACTGGAAGGACTAATGCTGAAGCTGAAGCACCAATATTTTGGCCACCTGGTGAAAAGAAATGACTCATTGGAAAAGACCCTGATGCTTGGAAAGATTGAAGGCAGGAGGAGAAGGGGATGACAGAGAATGAGATGGTTGAATGGCATCACCGACTCAATAGACAGAAGTTTGAGAACACTTCAGGAGATGGTGAAGGACAGGAAAGCCTGGGTGCTGCAGTCTGTGAGGTTGCAAAGAGTTGGACACAATTGAGTGACCAAATAACAACAATCATTTGGATGATTCTAGATTATGGATGAGTGAAATGAATATAAAGCCAACAGTTTTATAAGGAATAAACTGGGAATATTCTGTTATAAACTGCCTGTATTACCTATAAAATGGCATAATGTTATTTGAAAATGGGCCTAGATTAATTATAAATGCATATTTTAAATTATAGAAAAATTATTAAAACAATATTAAAAATATAATTAATATGTAAAAGAAGAGAAAATTAGAATATTATAAAATACTCAAACTACAGAAGAAAGAAAAAGATATCACATTTCAAATATTAATTTTAAAAACAGGAAAAATTACAATTATGTGTGAATCCTACAGTATCAACATTTACTCTAAATATGAATGGTGTAAGAACTCTAACTAAAAACCAGAGAGTAGGTTAGAATAAAAATAGGACAAACCTATACCTTGTCTACAAGAAATCAGTTTAAATATTAAGAAGCAAATAGATTCAAAGTAAAAAATGGGAAAAAATATATCATTCTAACACCAATTAAAAAAAAAAAAAAAACAACTGGAGTGGTTAATTCAGATGCAGCACACTACCAAAAAGAAATTTATGAGATTAGAGAGGGATGTTAGATAGTGACATAAAGGTCAATTCCCCAATAAGTTATAGTAATCCTTTAAGTGCTAAAGTAAAAACAATGCTTAAAGTACATGAGGCAAAAACTTATACCACTGCAAGGAGAAATGGGAAGATCATTATTTTATTGGGAAACTTCAACATCTTTCCTTCAATAACTGATAGAGTAAAAAGGCAGAAAATATGTACAATTGTAGCTAAGCTAAATAGCAAACTAATCAACTTGACATAATTGACATTTTTAGAAAACATTTACTTCTCAATATCACATGGAACATTCAGCAACATAGACGACATTCTAGGCAATGAAACAGAACTTAATATATTAAAAGCCTATAAATTATACAAAGTATTTTAGGCCATGATGAAATTTGAATAGAAAATAACACAATGGAAAAGTAGTAAGAAAATATTCACTTCTCTGAAGATCCAAAAGTGCATTAATAAATAACACATTGGTCAAAGAAATCACTAGAAATGTTTAAAAATATTTTATTTTTGAACTAAAAATATAAATATAACTTGAAAAATTTATGGAATGCAACAAAAGCAGCATATATTAGAAAAGAAGGAACATCTAAAATTAATAATCTAAGCCTCAACATTAGGAAATTAGGGTAAGAAAACTAAGTAAGCCTAAGCAAGCAGCCAAAGAGAAATAATAAAAATTAAATCAGAATTCAATGAAATTGAAATTGAGGATGAGAGAGTGAATAATCAGTGAAATAAAAGCTGCACTTACAGCAATATTAGTAAAAATTGTTGAATATCTAGCCAATTTAGTCAAAAAGACATAGACAAAAGACAGAGAAGATACATATTTCCAATATCGGAAATGAAATAAGGGTCATCACCACCAATTCACAGTCAATAAAAAGAGTAATGAAGGAATTCTACCAACAACTCTATAGCCACAAATTTGATAATTTAAATGGAATGGAAATTTTCCTTGAAAGACACAAACTACTATAACTTTGACAAGGAGAAATAGATGACCTGAATAGTATTATCCTTATGTTAAAAATTTAATTAGTAATTAATAACCTTCTAAAAGGAAATATTGTGCCTGGATGATTTCATTGATGAAAGTCTGCAAATATTTAAGAAAGAAATGATACCAATAATTCTCAATTGCTCACAGGAAATATAAGCAGAGGAAATAATGGCTCACTGCATGAGACCAGCAGTACACAATATCAAAAACAGATAAAGATAACACAGGGAAGAAAACTAACAAATAAATATTTCTTATGATCAGAGATGCAAAAATCCTCATCAAAATATTATTATATTGATAACCCATAATGGATAAAAAATTGTATATCATGACTATGTGATATTCATTCTAGGTATGCAAAGGTAATACAAACTTGAAAATTGATTAAAGTAATTCATTATATCAACAATATAAATAGGAAAAATTATATGATTGTATAAATTAAGGTTAAAAATATAGAAAAATCTAACATCCATTTATATTAATAATTTTCAGTAAACTAGAAATAGGAGAGTGTAGGCCTCCTCACTGAAGAATATCTATAAAATATAGACAGCTGTCCTCCTACAGCTAACGTCATAATGAATAGGAAGGATCTTGGTACTTTCCCCTTAAGTTTAAGGAAAGGATGTCCTCACTTAACGCTCTTATTTATCACTGTGAAAAGAGGCCTAGTAATCTCAGTAAGAAGAAAACAAGAAATAAGGTAGTATATAAATTACGAAAAACAGAAATGAACATGTTTGCAGATAAGAAAATTGTCTGTGTTAAAAATTCTCCCCCAAATTAACCCAAACCACTGGGGCTAATAAGTGATTAGAGAAGGGTTATAGAATGCAAGATTAAGACACAAAAGATAATTGCTTTCATAAATGACAGCAATGAACAATTAGAATTTGAAATTAAAAACACAATGTTATTTACATTAACAGAAAACAATGGGATTCTTAATTATAAATCTAACAATATGTATAGGATTTATAAATATATATTTATAAACATTGATGAAAGAAATAAAGGATCTAAATAAATGGAAAGACATTCTATGTTCATAGATTGGAAGACTCAATATTTTTTTAAATATCAGTTCTACCCAATTTGGTCTATAGAATTGTCATAATGGAAACACAAAAGTTATTATGAACTTATCAGCAAAGATATTCTAAAATTTATATGGAAAGGCAAAAGACCTGGAATTAAAACAAAATTGAACTCACACACTACTGAAAAACAACAAAATTGGGGAAATAAGCAATTCAGTTAAAAGTGGCCAAAGGATCTGCACTTCTGAACCATGAACTTCTAGATGTTCAAGTTGGATTTAGAAAAGGCAGAGGAACCAGATCAAATTGCCAACATCTGAAGGATCATTAAAAAAGCACAAGAGTTCCAGGAAAACTTCTACTTCTGCTTTATTGACTGAGCCAAAGCCTTTGACTGTGTGGATTACAACAAACTATGGAAAATTCCTAAAGAGATGGGAATGCAGACCACCTGACCTGCCTCCTGAGAAATCTGTATGCAAGTTGAGAAGCAACAGTTAGAACTGGACACAGAATAAAGACTGGTTCCAAACTGGGAAAGGAGTATGTCAAGCTATATACTATCACCCTGCTTATTTAACTTATATGCAGAGCACATCCTGAATAATGCCAGACTGGATGAAGCACAGGCTGGATTCAAGATGGCTGGGAGAAATATAAATAATTTTGGATATGCAGATGACACTACCCTTATGGCAGAAAGTGAAGAAGAACTAAAGAGCCTCTTGATGAAAGTGAAATAGGAGGGTAACAAAGTTGGTTTAAAATTCAACATTCAGAAAACTGAGATCATGGCATCAAGTCCCATCACTTCATGTCAAATAGATGGGGAAATAATGGAAACAGTGAGAAACTTTATTTTGGGGGGCTCCAAAATCACTGCAGATGGTGACTGCAGCCATGAAATTAAAAGGCAGTTGCTCTTTGGAGGAAAAACTATGAGCAACCTTAACAGCATATTAAAAAGCAGAGACAAACCTTGCCAACAAAAGTCTGTCTAGTCAAAGTTATGTTTTCTCCAGTAGTCAGGTACTGATTTGAGAGCTGGACCATAAAGAAAGCTGAGTGCTGAAGAACTGATGCTTTTGAACTGTGGTGTTGGAGAAGACTCTTGAGAGTCCTTTGGACTGCAAGGAGATCCAACTAGTTCATCCTAAAGGAAATTAGTCCTGAATAGTCATTGGAAGAACTGATGCTGAAACTGAAATGCTAATACTTTGGCCACCTGATGCGAAGAACTGACACATTTGAAAAGACTCTGATACTGGGAAAGATTGAAGGCAGGAGGAGAAGGGGATGACAGAGGATGAAATGGTTGGATGACATCACTGACTCGATGGACATGAGTTTGAGTAAGCTCCAGGAGTTGGTGATGGACAGGGAAGGCTGGAGTGCTGCAGTCTATGGGATTGCATAGAGTCAAACATGACTGAGCAACTGAACTGAACTGAAAGGATCTGACTAACCACTTAATTAAAGAAGATACAGACATGGAAAATAAGCATAATATAAAATGCAGATGCTTAATATAATTTTCATTTGGAAATTGTAAATTTAAACAGAAATGAGCTAATACTGCATAATCTTTTGAGAGGCTTAAAAAAAAAGACAAGCTAAATACAATGAAGATGCACTGAAACACTTTGTCATTGGTAATACAAAATGAGAAAGCCACTTTGGGGGATAATTTGTAGATTACTACAGACCTACATATGGTGACAAATATGTCTAAATACTTTACAAATATATGAAATAGCCATATTGAATGCTGTTCTATGGTGCTGAACTAAGAACCTTTGGGAATGAGCTAAGTACCATATGCTACAGCAACCACTCTCCTGTATTTCCTCATTCATCTTAAAACCTATGTTCATACAAAAAACTGCATGTGAGTATGTATAGCAGCTTTATTCATAGTTACCAAAATGAGGAAACAACTAAAAATGCCTTTCAATAGATGAATGGGTAATAAACTGCGGACATTCATATATTGGAATACTAGTATATAAAATTATATAAAATAAATTGTTAATTAAGAAGATATAAAAGGATATATATAAGCGAGTGGCAGCCCACTCCAGTATTCTTGCCTGGAGAATCCTATAGGCTGAGGAGCCTGGCAGGCTACAGTCTACCAGTTTACCGGATCACAAAGAGTTGGATACAGCTGAGTGACTAAGCACACACATGCATGGACACACACACACACACACACACACACACACACACACACACACACAGATAGATAGATGAGTTTCCTTGCTGGCACCATGGTAAAGAGTCCTCCTGCCACGTAGGAGATGCAGGTTCAATACCTCAGTTGAGAAGATTCGCTGGATTAGGAAATGGCAACCCACTCCAGTATTCTTGGCTGGAAAATTCCATGGACCATGGAGCCTGGAGGGTTACAGTCCATGGGGCTGCAAAGAGTTGGACATGGCTGAGCGACTAACTCTTTTACTCTCATAGCTGATTCACATTACTATACAGCAGAAACAACACAACATTGTGATGTAATTATCCTCCAATTAAAAATAAATTAAAAATTAAATAAGCCTCTATTCAAGAGAAAAAAAATAATAAAGAAAGTAAAGTTTGACAAACTTAAAGCCAATAACTTATTGAACTGTAATATCCTGGATGGGATCCTGTAGCAAAAAAGAATATTACATAAATATTAATTTTAAGGAAATCTTATAATCAACTTTAATTCAAAATAATTTATCAATATCAGTTCACTGATTTTAACAAACATACCAGACTAATGCAAGACGTTAAGAATAAGGAAAATTACAGAGTATATGGTCCTACTTCTGTGTTTTCAGTTTTTCTGTAAATCTAAAACTAACATTTAAAAAAATATTTGAAAGATGTGTGTTTGGGCTCCCTAAGTCATCTTGTCTCTCTTTACATTTTGAGATTTCTGTGTTGCTCATAAACCTGAAATAAGAATGGGAATTCTATCTGCAGTTCCTTGTCTATTGCATTCTATCTTCACCTGTTTTACTGAAGGAAACCACCTTGTCTGTTCATAGTTTTTCTTTACTCTTCATTACTTTGCTTCTGCGAAATCTTGAAATGCTTGAAACATTTTACTTTTAAGGTTTGTAAATTGCTTCTATAATTCTAAGAGCCACAGTGACAGCATTCTGGATACAAAGGACAATGACAAAAGTAATCAATATCTCAGAAAATAAGGGGAAATGCCAATAATTATTCTGACCAACCCTGACTTTCATGTTTTCTTCTCTGCAAATGTAAATCTCACAGTGTTAGATTCTTGACCTGAGAAATTCATATTGGCTCACTCTATAAACTGAAAGGCAGTGACATATAAAGAAAATGAGTCTTGGGACCTGAGGAGTCAAGAGGCTTAAGCTCTGATTCAATCTCATCCACAGATGAGAGCACAAAATCAGTGAGCAGTTTTAATCTTTTTCAGCCTATTATTTTCACTTTTGAAGTTGAGAGGGTAGATTTATATGTACCATCTGTTTTTCTCCAATTTACAGTACTCTGTGTAGTTGATGAATCAATAAATAATAGCAGTGATTTTTTTAGTTGTTGTTGTTCATTTGTTTTAAGTAAAAGAAAAGAGAAAGGAAAGGAAATAAATTAACAGAAGAGAGATTCTAATTTTCTGTGTTTTTTACTACTTGTATTCTATACCTACGCCCAACTATTCTTCTCACAGAAAAACAAAATGCAAAAAATCCATATTTGAAATCATTTAATAATTTAGCACTGTATTTATAATATAAGGTCTACTCATTGAGGTATCTTAAAAAGTACTTCATGATTTGGCTTTACCATCATTTTAATAATTAATGAGAGTCTTGCCAGCTTCCATTAATTCCTGCCACACTGGCCTTCCTCCAATATATGGAGCTCTTTCGTGTTTTAGACTTTACACACATAACTGGAAAACTCTTTTTCTAATGCTCTGCTTTTCTAGTTCCTGTTCATCATTCAGGTCTGTTTTAGGTCACCTCCCCTGAAAAGATTACACTTACCTTGAATCTAGTCCCCATTGTTATTCTAATTCATCCCACCTTTCCTCTAGAGTACTGACCACATTTAAAATTGATATATATGAGGTGGTTTTTATGCATTTTTAAAATTTTATTTATTCATTTATTTATTTTCTTTACATTATCGTGTTGGTTTTGCCATACATTGATACGAATCTGCTATGGGTATACACGTGTTACCCTTCCATAACCCGCCTCCCATCTCCCTCCCAATTCCATCTCTCTGGGTCATGAGGTGGTTTTTAAATGTGTTGCCAAAAATTTTTGACATTTCTGCCTTTGATAAGTGAGATCTCTGTTCATCTCTCCTCGAATCCAAGTCAACCTTAGTAACTCACTTATAACCAATAGAATGCATCTGAAGTGATGACATTTGATCTCAGAAAAGCTCATTAAAGGTGATGCAGATTCTGACTCTTTGGGTGTTTCTCTGAAGAAAGCCAAGTACATTGTAAGAAGTCTGACTATGATGAGAAAATCATGAGACAGAAACCACTTGTAGGAATTTCAGTCAGTAGCTGAGCTAAGTTCCCAGTTTCCAGTCATAAGGAAGCATCATCTGGGAGATTCGGCTGAGAAGAACCATGAGATGCAGTCCAGCCAACATCTAATTACGACTTCATGAGAGACCACAAGCAACAACTGCTCATTCAAATTTTCCTAAGACCATGATCTACAAAATAAAATGGTCATGCTAACTTTGGAGGTGAGGTATTATTCAGCGATAATAACCAAAATAATAGGAATGCATGTGACTATGTGGCTGATATCTTATGATGCAGGATAAATATATGCAGAGAGGCTGTCTTTTTTATACACTGCAAAATGTCCAGTGTATAGGATAATGCCTGATGCAAAAAGCTTACTCAATGGAAAAGACCCTGGTGCAGGAAAGATAGAGGGCAGGAAAAGAAGGGAATGACAGAGGATGAGAAGGCATAACCAACTCAATGGACATGAGTTTGAGCAAACTTTGGGAGATACTGAAGGACAGGGAAGCACGATGTGTTGCAGTCCATGGGTTGCAAAGAGTCAAACGCAATTGAGCAACTGAATAACAACGACAATGAAAGATGGTGCACTTACTAAATTAATATTCAAAAATTATACTAATATGTAATAGTTTCATAAACACTTAAAATGCTTATAAAATGTTCATAAAATGTACTCAATATTAATATTTCCATGAATATGTTTAAAACATTTTCAGAGGATTTTAATATAAAAGTACTATTTAGAAACATGTTTGTTTTTCAGAATAGATTTAAACTACATCACTGTGGATTTTATTCTTTCAAATAACTTCAACTACATTGTAACATTGTTGGCTACATTGTACATCGATGCAGCTACTTTGGAAAAAAGTCTAGCATTTTCTTAAAATTTTAAACAGACTTGTGGATGGCAGCCATTCTGACTGGTGTAAAGTGGTACCTCATTGTGGTTTTGATTTGCATTTCTCTGATAATAAGTGATGTTTAGCATCTTTTCATGTGTTTGTTAGCCGTTTTTATGTCTTCTTTGGAGAAATGTCTGTTACGTTCTTTGGCCCACTTTTTGATTGGGTCATTTATTTTTCTAGAATGGAGCTGCAGGAGTTGCTTGTATATTTTTGAGATTAATTGTTTGTCTGTTGCTTCATTGGCTATTATTTTCTCCCATTCTGAAGGCTGTCTTTTCACCTTGCTTATAGTTTCCTTTGTTGTGCAGAAGCTTTTAATTTTAATTAGGTCCCATTTGTTTATTCGTACTTTTATTTCCAATATTCTGGGAGGTGGGGTCATGTAGGATCCCGCTTTGGTTTGTGTCGGAGAGTGTTTTGCCTATGTTTTCCTCTAGGAGTCTACAAGCAATAAATGCTGGAGAGGATGTGGAGAAAAAGGAGCCCTCTTACACTGTTGGTGGGAATGCAAACTAGTATAGCCACTGTGGAGAACAGTGTGGAGATTCCTTAAAAAACTGAAAATAGAACTGCCATACGACCCAGCAATCCCACTGCTGGGCATACACACTGAGGAAACCAGAATTGAAAGAGCCACATGTACCCCAATGTTCATCGCCGCATTGTTTACAATAGCCAAGACATGGAAGCAACCTAGATTCCCATCAACTGACAAATGGATAAGAAAGCTGTGGTACATATACACAATGGAATATTACTCAGCATTAAAACAAATTCATTTGAATCAGTTCTACTCAGATGGACAGAACTGGAGCCCATTATCCAGAGTGAAGTAAGCCAGAAGGAAAAACAACAATACAGTATACTAACGCATATATATGGAATTTAGAAAAATGGTAACGAGAACTCAGCATGCGAGACGGCAAAAGAAATGCAGATGTATAGAACAGTCTCGTGGACTCTGTGGAAGAGGGCAAGGGTGGGATGGTATGGGAGAATGGCATTGAAACATGTTAATTATCATATGTGAAATCAATCGCCAGCCTAGGTTTGATGCTTGGGGTTGATGCACCGGGATGACCCAGGGGGAGGGAATCGGTAGGGAGGAGGGAGGAGGGTTCTGGAGGGGGAGCATATGTATACCCATGGCGGATTCATGTCAATGTATGGCAAAACCAACACAATAAAGTAAAGAAAATTAAAAAAAAAAATAAACAGAATTTGTTAAATTCACTAATGACCCAGCAATACTATTCTAAGATATACATAAAAAAGGAAAACACATTTCCAAACAAAGACTGTGTGACTATATGAATATTCATAACAGTATTATTCATAATAGCAAAAACCAGAAGCAACCCAAATGCCCATCAGCTGGTGAATAGATGAAAGAAATGTGGTATGTCCATGCAATGGAATATTATTTAGAAAGAAAAAAAAGAATGGAATACTGATGTATGCTACAAGATAAATGAATTCCAAGATATGCTAAGTGAAAGGACCCACAGACAAAAGACCACGTATTGTTGGCTTCTACTTATATGAAATATTCTTAAAAAAATAAATCTATACCTAAAAAAAGTAGATTCATAATAGTCTGCAAGTTCAGAGAGGAGAAAGAGGTGACTACAATAGGAAAGAGTATTCTTTCTGGGGTCGTAAAATGTTTTCAAACATTATCATAATGATGTTGTACAACTCTGTAGTTTTAGAATAGGATACAACCCTATATGTATACACAATTCCAAAAATAAAATGAGCTAATTTTAAGATGAATTATCACTCAGAACAAAGAAAATGTGCCGTTCTGTAGTACCAAACTATTGCTTCAGTTTTTTAACATGACTTTGCAGAGGTCTGATGCCACTAGTTTTGAAAGAAAGAAGAGTTGTTAGAATTGTCTGAGAATTTTCAGAAACGTATTTCTGAATGTGATTTACCTCATGAAATAACTTACAGAATTCTTTTAGGTGACTATACATAATAACATAAAACAACAAGCTAAATACAATAGAAGGAACTAAAGCAAAGGAAGAAAGACAAAATGCAATAAATTAGCTGAGAAAAATAGGAGCAATTTGTAGCAAACGGAGAGGAAAGGAAACAGGAAAATCAACAGTATGTTAAATGGTGCACAGACTGTAAGAGTAGCCAGAGTTTATTGTCATACATACAAACTGATTTATACCACTTTCAAAAGTCCTGTGGTAAAAACATTAAGAAAGTATGAGCCACTAGAGTAGAAAAACAGATACCTTCATATATCTGAAAACAAGTGAAGATAAGAAAATTGATCATAACTATGAGGTCTTGTCTGTGTGATAATTCAGTGATATTATTTCTCTTTAAAAGCAGCTAAAAATTAAACATATTTACAAATGCAACTTTAAAAGTTACTTCTTGTTCTAAAGCCTGCCTTCCCTTTCTGATACATATGTGGTATTGAACAGCAAGATAAATTTAGAAAGTAATTATAGACACACACACACATATGTATATAGACTACATAGTACATAGAAGAAATAACTTACATGGTAGAAAGACTAGTAAAATTAGCAATTTTACTGTCTTATCAAAAACATTGCAAAGTGTTAATGCTTCTGAGTAAACACGCTGAAGTAGCCAATTTGTATTAAGAGAACATTTTAAATGAGAACTTGCGTGAAAGTTGAGGCACAACATTTGTTCTCTCCAGTTTTTATGAGTAACATAACAGTTCTTTAATTGAACTTAGCAAGAGGGTCTTTAGTTCCTCTTCACTTTCTACCATTAGAGTGGTGTCATCTGTATATCTGAGGTTGTTTATATTTCTTCCAGCAATCTTGATTTCAACTTGTGATTCACCCAGCTCAACACTTCATATGATGAACTTTGCATATAAGTTAAATAAATAGTTCTTTGGAGTGGGATGTTGCAACTAAACAAACAAACAAACTGTAAAATGTTTGGCATTGGTTTTGCCATTGGGCTTTTAGCAGTGAGATAGTATACTGGAAAACTAGAAATCTACTTTGTAAAATGCAAAATATTTAATTGTCTTATCTATGAAAATCTGAAACGCAGAACAGATGACTATGAAGCAGGTGGTCCAGGAGAATGGTAGGAAAGAGTAATCATGATTGTGTGTTTCTGACTTTCTTTGCTTTCCACAAAGGACAATGACAGACAGCTCAAGCAAAAAGGAGCTGGATCTTAGAATAAGATTAATGTGAATATAGAGAGACTAGAGAGTAAGAAACCTTAACAAATAAAAAATTGTCTTTACACTCACCTACTCATACTAACATTTTCCTTCTACTTTACCGTTACTTAAATACTTCTATTTTACAATGCCTGTTTTCCTGGCAATAGTAATAACATCAGATATTTTTAATCAGATAATAGATATTAGGATTTGGCACAAAATAGCTCCTTAACTAAAGTATAAGAACATTGAGTTAGCTTTCAAGTGTTGCCAAGTGCAAAGACAAGTGTCCAGCAAATATATTTGTTGAATGTATTTACATGTTTAATGTATTAAATTAAAACAATAAGGAGAAATGAAAGTTTAAATTTCTATTCTGATAGTCTCGCATAAACACAAATTTCAGAAAGAAAAGGTACCCATACAGATAAGTCACTGGAATAAGTATTGTATGATTACACAGCATTATATATGTGCAATTTCATATATGTGAAAATTGGCTACTTTGCAAAGTCATGCAATTGCCCAAGAGTTAAAGATCATTAGGTATACCTATATGGGCAAAAGTTTAGTTTATAGGCTCATTGCAGCAAGGTAGATAGCCTACCTTGGGGAAATAGGAAGCATCTCAGAAACAGGGAATTAGTAGGAAGTTGTTTTAAGATTTTAACTTCTGTTACATGATTTTTGTGAGGGTTCAGGAAGCACTGTGTTTCTTTTCATTGAGTGCTATTGAAAAGCAGGAGTAATTCTAGGACTGGGTATGATGTTGTTGTTTTTCAGTTGCTCAGACATGTCTGACTCTTTGCAACCCCATGGACTGCAGCAGAACAGACTTCCCTGTCCTTCACCATTTCCTGTAATTTGCTCAAATTCATGTGCATTGAAATGGTGATGCCATCCAACCATCTCATGCTCTGTCATCCACTTCTCCTTCTGTCTTCAATCTTTCCCAGTATCAGGGTCTATTCCAATGAGTTGGCTCCTCACATCAGGTGGCCAGAGTATTGGATCTTCAGCTTCAGCATCAGTCCTTCCAATGAATATTTATTGATTTCCTTTAGGATTGACTGGATTGATCTCCTTGCTGTCCAAGGGACTCTCAAGAGTCTTTTCCAACAACACTTTTCAAAAGCATAAATTCTTCGGCACTCAGCCTTTTTTATTGTCCAGTTCCCATGTCCATACATGACTACTGAAAAAACCATAGCTTTGACTATACATACTTTGTTGGCAAAGTAATATCTCTGATATTACTGTCTAGGTTTGTCATTGCTTTTCTTCCAAGGAAGAAGCACCTATTAATTTCATGGCTGCAGTGTCCACAGTGACTTTGGAGCCCAAGAAAATAAAGTCTGTCACTGTTTCCATTGTTTGCCCAAATATTTGCCATGAAGCCATGGGGCCAGATGCCATGATCTTTGTTTTTATTTTTTATTTTTCCAGATTCTAATTTTTTTTATTATTTTTTTAAATTTTTTTAATTGTTTTTGCCATACATTGTCATAATATCACCATGGGTTTACATATGCTTCCCCTCCGGAAGCCCCCTCACCCCCCATCTTTGTTTTTAAAATGTTGAGTTTTAAACCAGCTTTTTCACTCTCCTCTTTCACTGTCATCTAGATGTTCTTTACTTCCTCTTCTTTTTCTGACATAAGAGTGGTGTCATCTGCATATCTGATGTTTTTTGAAATTTATCCCAGTAATCTTGATTCTGGCTTGTGTTTCATCCTGTCTGGCATTTCGCATGATGTACTCTGAATATAAGTTAAATAAACAGGGTGATGATATATATGTTTTATTTAGATGGTGGAAAAACTGAAGCAGATCTAAAGTAGAAACATATAACTGATAACGAAGTACCACTGAAATGAAAGAAATAAAGGTGTTATTCTCTCAATCATGTGCAACTCTCTGTGACCCCATGGACTATCACCTGCTAGCTCCTAGTTCATGGAACTATCCAGGCAAGAATACTGGAGTGGGTTGCGATGCCCTTCTTCAGGGGATCTTCCCAACCTAGAGATATAACCTGGGTCTCATTAATATTAGCATGTTTTTAGATAGTGAGAGATTTGTAGTAGATCTAAAGGAAAATTAGAGATACTAAGGGAACATTTTATGCAAAGATGAGCTCAACAAAGGACAGAAATGGTAGGGACCTAACAGAAGAAGAAGATATTAAGAAGAGGTGACAAGAATACATAGAAGAAGTGTACAATAAAGATCTTCATGACCCAGATAATCATGATGGTGTGATCACTCACCTAGAGCCAGACATCTTGGAATGTGAAGTCAAGTGGGCCTTAGTCAGCATCACTATGAACAAAGCTAGTGGAGGTGATGGAATTCCAGTTGAGCTACTTCATTCCTAAAAGATGATGCTATAAAGTGCTGCACTCAATATGTCAGCAAATTTGGAAAACTCAGCAATGGCCACAGGACTGGAAAAGTTCAGTTTTCATTCAAATTTCAAAGAAAGATAATGCCAAAGAATGCTTGAACTACTGCACGATTGTACTCATCTCACAGGCTAGGAAAGTAATGCTCAAAATTTTCCAAGCCAGGCTTCAACAATATGTGAACTGTGAACTTCCAGATGTTCAGGCTGAATTTACAAAAAGCAGAGGAACCAGAGATCAAATTGCCAACATCCAATGGGTCATCGAAAAAAGAAGTGAGTTCCAAAAAATATCTATATCTATGTTATTGACTATGCCAAAGCTTTTGACTGTGTGGATCACAATAAACTGTGGAGAATTCTGGAAGAGATGGGAATACCAGACCATCTGACCTGTCTCTTGAGAAACCTATATGCAGGTCAGGAAGCAACAATTAGAACTGAACATAGAACAACAGACTGGTTCCAAATAGGAAAAGGAGTACGTCAAGGCTGTATATTGTCACCCTGATTATTTAAATTATATGCAGAGCACTTCATGAGAAACGCTGGGCTGGAGGAAGCACAAACTGGAATCAAGATTGCCTGGAGAAATAACAATAACCTCAGATATGCAGAGGACAACACCCTTATGGCAGAAAGTGAAGAGAAACTAAAGAGCCTCTTGATGAAAGTAAAAGAGGAGAGTGAAAGAGTTGGCTTAAAGCTCAACATTCAGAAAACTAAGATAATGGCATCTGATCCCATCACTTCCTGGCAAATGGATGGGGAAACAGTGGCTGACTTTATTTTTGGGGGCTCCAAAATCACTGCAGATTTTGACTGCAGCCATGAAATTAAAAGACGCTTACTCTTTGGAAGGAAAGTTATGACCAACCTAGACAACATATTCAATCGCAGAGACATAATTTTGCCAACAAAGGTCCGCCTAGTCAAGGCTATGGTTTTTCTAGTGGTCATGTATGAATGTGAGCATTGAACTATAAAGAAAACCTAGCATAGAAGAATTGATGCTTTTGAACTGTGGTGCTGGAGAAGACTCTTGAGAGTCCCTTGGGCTGCAAGGATATTCAGCCAGTCCATCCTAGGGGAGATCAGTCCTGGTTGTTCATTGGAAGGACTGATGCTGAAGCTGAAACTCCAGTACTTTGGCCACCTGATACGAAGAGCTGAGTCATTGGAAAAGACCCTGATGCTAGGAAAAGTTGAGGGCAGGAGGAAAAGGAAACAACAGAGGATGAGATGGCTTGATGGCATCACTGACTCAGTGGACATGGGTTTGGGTAACTTCGGGAGTTGGTGATTGACAGGGAGGCCTGGCATGCCAAGGTTGATGGGGTCATGAAGAGTCAGAGAAGACTGAGTGACTGAATTGAACTGAAAGCAGATACATATAACTGATAAAAAAGTAGCATTAACCATGTTATTATGGAAAAGGGAATGCATGGTCATTTCTTATTTTTGTCTGTTTTTAGGGATGATTAAAGAGTGGCTTTTGTTTTTGACTGTCTACATCATTATTTGAAATTACATTATCTGATGTCAATGATCTCTGAAATTATTTCTATTCAACAGGAGAAAAACATAGATTATCTCTTAAAGGTAAACGCAAACCCATCTAATAGTTCTTAGGTACTGCCTTTTCATTTTGCAAATGAAAAATGATTGACTGGGTAAATCACAAATATAAAAATCATAAAATCATTGTAATTTTTAAATAAAATAGGAAAATATCCATTTTTCTGTTCAGGAAAGGAAATAGGGATTCTAATATAATAATCATAACATTAAAATCTCCTTACATTCCAGCTTGTCTTTTTCTCAAGTTATTCTCTTATCAAAAATAAATAACAGTAAACATATGAAATGAGCTTTGGCTACTGTCAGTCTATTTTCCTTCCAACATGATTATGTGTGTTCAGAACATCTTTTTTTTTAATATATATAATGTTAAAAGAAACATTGGAACGTCCCAGAAGAACTGATATATATCTTTTGTTTTCCCAATGTAAAATTTCATACTAACCAGTGTAATTTTCTGAAGAAAGTATCCAGGTATATGTGCATATGTATGTGTGTGTGTATGTGTGTGTGTGTGTGTGTATTTGACTTCCTTTCCCTTACTATTCAAAATAGTACTTCAAACTTAAAAATACTTTTATATCTCTATCTATCTTTTAGCTAGCAAATGTGAACTCCAATACATGAAGATAGATAATATATTTAAAATAAGCTAGGTGAAGTTTCATTAAAAACCTAATACAAATGAAACAGATTTTTCAAATTAATAATGTATTTCATCTTGAGTCAGTGTCAAAAATGACAAGATGATACCTTAGTGACCTTTTGAAGAATTAGGTAATACGTCTGTGCATTGTATACTGATTGGTGCTACAGCGGACATCAATTTGAGCAATCCCTGGGGGATAATGGACAGTGGAGACTGGCACGCTACAGTCCACTGGGTCACAAAGAGTCAGACATAGCTTAGTCACTGAACAACAACTACATGAAAACACAATACAAATTTGTCCCATGAAGGTCAAGAATAAGATAAAAAATTAGATAAAGATATATGAACTAAAAGTTAGAAGAAGATACATGTAGTCTGGGGTCACCAAGAGTAGGACACAACTGAGCAACTGAACTGAATTGAACATGAACTAAAATTTCCCTGCATATCTTGGCCCTTCTGAAGTCATATATAGATAAAGTAAATAAAAGCCTCTCTTCAGTATATATTTTGATAACAGATATCACCGTATTGCTGGATCTAGATTTTGTAATTCCTTCTCAGAGAGGAATCCTAATGCTTTAGGAGCAACATTTATAGAAAGTCAGTATCATTTGGGGGTGACAATCATGAAAGACTGAATTCTGATAACTGAGTAGTAAAATGAGGTTACAGGGCACTGTGGTCTTTTGATCCCTTTCCTTTAAGTGACAAGCAAAAATAAAAATGTTAAAAGTAACCTCCTTGTTTTTGTTTTGTCTGAAAAAGATATTCACTCTCTCTCTTTTAATCAAATATTAATCTGGTAAAATCTTGACTTTTTTCATAATTTTTAGTAGAACTGATAGAGACCATTTGACCGTGTACATAGAGTACTTTTATATGTTTGATGTTTGGTAATTTACTTTCCCTTAATTGCTACGAGAAAAATACAGTAGTGGAATCTATTGAGAATTTCTAGTAGATTTAAACTGGGGGAATTTGTGCCAAATTATTGTATTTTTATCAGACTTACATATGATGCTATTAGGTAATAATTACAGTTGAAGACAAGTAACATATTTATTTTTAAATATCTTGATTTGTATCATGTGAAGTTCATGTCTAAAGTAAGTGTTACATCTAAAACTTTAGTTCATAACAATTTTACTTTTGGAAAAGCAGAACCTTGATCATTAAGATCTGCATGTATTAAGAATCCTGATTGATTTTCTTCCTTAGTTGAAGCGATATCACATCAAATAACACATCATAGAAAATTGTAGTTTATATTAATGCTTATGACATTATAGGTTGGTAAAATTTGATTGAGGATTAAATTTTCATTAAGCAATTTTTCTCCATTCTCTAGGAATAAATTGTAAATAGATTACCTTACTTGAAACAGAAAGAGAAATAGTCATTTGAAAGAAATTTTGATACCAAATTTCTTAAGATGTGACCAGAAATAAATCTTTAGGATTATTGCTTAGATATTACCTTTAGAATTCTATGACAATTTAAGGGTTGATAAAGAAAGATGAAACTTGAAATATTCAAAGTATTCATATTTTAATTCCTTTTCAACTACTTATGGTAACACATCTGGGCAATATGGCAAAAGTCCTAATCTTTGAAATGTGTTAGTCTATGTCCCTGATTATTATATTATATTATATATTATAATAATATATTATATTATTATTATTATCCTTTTGATTGCTTGCAACACTTTTTTTTTTAAAAATAAAGAGATAGCTATTACAGTTGAATTTATGTTCCTTAAAAGGAAACCAGGGCAGGTTAATTGAACATTTATTTATGAGGAGGCTTAATTTATAGGCAAAAAATGTTAACTCCAGATCTGATATTATTTAATGGAAATATTTTCTCTTTGAATTATAACAATGAAAGATCTCAGTTCACTAGAGATATGGAACATTAATACCTTGAATTTATTTGTAGACAATAAAAATTTGTAAGAATAATTACCTAGAATAGATCAAAATTTTTTCCTAACTTTACTTTCCATAGCATAGCTAGTCTAAGAATATTTAAGTAGTGATCTCATAGAAAAACTAAAAATTAAAATAAAGCTTACACCCACTAAATTTTATTTTATATATAGTTGTATATCTCAAGTTAGAATATTGGCAGTAGGATTAGAGTCACTTGAAATGGTGTCATATGGTAGAATGACAAAATTTAATAATTTCTAATAGTATGTTTTTGCTAAGAAAATAGCCTGCATTCCTAAAATTCAAAGCTGAGATAATGATAAAAAATTCTAGAATGAGGATAGTCTCATAGAGAAAGTC
Source organism: Antilocapra americana (assembly GCA_007570785.1). NCBI lineage: Eukaryota > Metazoa > Chordata > Mammalia > Artiodactyla > Antilocapridae > Antilocapra > Antilocapra americana. The sequence goes on from ML662447.1 coordinate 11,900,891, forward strand.
TTGTCTCTATAATGCTAATTCCTTATGAATCCATCAGCAAAATTTAAACATGTAAATTATTTTTCCAGACTTGCTATAAAATAAAATTTTGTTGTACAATAACTATGCATTAAGCAATCTTAAATCATGTCCTGAGTATATAGTTTATATGTAAATTATATAGCTGAAGTTCATGCTTTAAAATATTTAATATAAAATAAGTTTCTATGGATAGATACCTCAAATTGATTATTTTTATGGGCAGTTGTCTTACTAAATATAATGAATAACTTGGGACCACAGAAAAGGGACCCAATAACAACATGTACAGTGTTCCTACAATAATTCCCAGCAAAATTAATGCTTTTGCTAATTCTTCATTTTCTCTTCCTATTTGTTTTTCATCTTTTCTATCCTATAATGCCCCCAGAAGCTCCAAAATCTTCCCTTCTTGAATTGAAGATTAGTTATTATTTTAGCAATTGATAAACGAGTCTAGGAGTCTCAGATATCCCCTCTAGCATTCTAGCAATTATTCTCTAAACTTTCCCACTTTATTTTTCTCTAAACTTCTAAAAATCTCTCCCACTAGTGTCTGATGACAAATATTACCATAGTACTAACATTTATTTGGCTCTTTGATTTTCTTTATTATATTACTAGCTTTTAATATTTGGTGTTTTCTCATTACTTGGATAACCCATTTATAATCAAGATGTATTCTTTATTAAGAAAAAATAAACACATGTAAGTTTAAGTATTTTCTGGGCTTCCCAGGAAGCTCAGGGGTAAAGAATCCACCCACCAGTGCAGGAGACATAAGAGACATGGGTTCAATCCCTGGGTCAGAAACATCCCCTAGAGGAGGGCATGGCAACTCACTCAGGTATTCTCTCGGAGAATCCCATGGACAGAGAAGCCTAGCGGACTACAGTCCATGGGGTCAAAAGGAGTGGAACACGACTGAAGTGACTTAGCAGCAGCAGCATTTTGTAAGTACAGTTGTCCCTTGGTATTATCAGGAGATTGCTTTCAGGACCCCTGAAGATACCAAAATCCCCAGTTGCTCAAATCTTTCTTATTAAATGGTATCGAGCAGTTCACCCTCCTACCTCAGATTCAGCCAACCTGGGATCAGATTTGTGATGTGAAACCTGGGGTTTGGAGGGTAGACTGTATATGTATATGTGCATGTATAATATATTTTATGCAATGCATTTTTTTTCTTTTGTTGCTTGGTTTTACTTGTCCATGTCTCTCTCTCTCTCTCTGTCTCTCTTTTTCTTAATCTAAGTTCCACAATGTTAAACAGAACTAGTATGTTTCCTTCATATATTTACTTAAGTATTTATTCATATTCATATTCCGTGTGTGTGTGTGAGAGAGAGAGAGAGCGAGACAGAGAGAGATTTGTATCTGGATCACTGCAAACAATAGAGTATTGGAAGTTTTAATATCTGATAAAGATTCATTCCATTCTTTTTTACTGACTATATAACATAGCCCCATTTCAGTGTTGGAAATGACTACATAATTCCATAGTATATGATAAAGCTCTTTTTCACAATTTCCAAGGTGTGATTACTCCATAAATTATTCAGCCTTTCGCCCAATACTCCTTTTGTTTTGTTGTTTTTAATGAGTAATGTTACCATAGGCTTCAATTTCACAGTATTTGTGTTCTTGTTATATTGAGACTTAAACCCATATATAAACTATAGAACTAGATTTGCAAGTTTAATTTCTAGCTCTTTCTATCTTTGTAACTTTGGGTAAATTACCTAATGTTTTTAACCATAATTTCCTAAAACAAGAACTTGATAAAAACACAAAATTTAGGCTCCTCTGAAAATTGCTTCTAAGAAACTTGGACTGTCTTGCTGAAGATATGTCACAGAGAAGGCCCTAGTTAAGGACCCAGGCTAACCAAACATGTGAATGAAGTATTCTTGGAATGTCATAGAGTAGCTAGTAATATAAAGATAGCAGCTGAATGGGTAACACCAGGCTATGTAATCACTTAAAGAAATGTGCCACTGATTCCAGTCTAAATTACAACAGCAGTTCATTTCAGTCACTCAGTCATGTCTGACTCTTTGTGACCCCATGAATCGCAGCATGCCACGCCTCATTGTGTATAACCAACTCCCGGAGTCTACCCAAACCCATATTCATTGAGTCGGTGATGTAATCCAACCATCTCATCCTCTATCGTCTCCTTCTCCTCCTGCCCTCAATCCTTCCTAGCATTAGGGCCTTTTCCAATGAGTCAAACTCTTCTCATGAGGTGGCCAAAGTACTGGAGTTTCAGCTTCAACATCAGTCCTTCCAGTGAACACCCAGGACTGATCTCCTTTAGGATGGACTGGTTGGATCTCCTTGCAGTCCAAGGGACTCTCAAGAGTCTTCTCCAACACCACACTTCAAAAGCATCAACTCTTTGGCACTCAGTTTTGTTCACCATCCAACACTCATATCCATACATGACTACTGGAAAAACCATAGCCTTGACTAGATGGACCTTTGTTGGCAAAGTAATGTCTCTGCTTTTCAATATGCTGTCTATCTTGAATAACTTTCCATCCAAGGAGTAAGCATCTTTTAATGTCATGGCTGCAATCACCATCTGCAATAATTTTTGAGCCCCCCAAAATAAAGAGTCTGACACCTTTTCTACTGTTTCCCCATCTATATCCCATGAAATGATGGGACCAGATGCCATGATGTTAGTTTTCTGAATCACTCTCCTCTTTTACTTTCATCAAGAGGCTGTTTAGTTCCTCCTCACTTTCTGCCATAAGGGTGGTGTCATCTGAGGTTATTGACATTTCTCCTGGCAATCTTGACTCCAGTTTGTGCTTGTTCCAGCCCAGTGTATCTCATGATGTACTCTGCATATAAGTTAAATAAGCAGGGTGACAATATACAGCCTTGACGTACTCCTTTTTCTATTTGGAACCAGTCTGTTGTTCCATGTCCAGCTCTAACTGTTGCTTCCTGACCTGCATACAGGTTTCTCAAGAGACAGGTCAGATGGTCTGGTATTCCCATCTCTTCCAGAATTCTCCACAGTTTACTGTGATCCACATAGTCAAAGGCTTTGGCATAGTCAATAAAGCAGAAATAGATATTTTTTCTAGAACTCTCTTGCTTTTTTGATGATCCATTGGATGTTGACAATTTGATCTCTGGTTCCTCTGCCTTTTCTAAAACCAGCTTGAACATCTGGAAGTTCACAGTTCATGTATTGTTGAAGCCTGGCTTGGAGAATTTTGAGCATTACTTTACTAGTGTGTGAAATGAGTGCAATTGTGCGGTAGTTCGAGCATTCTTTGGCATTACCTTTCTTTGGGATTGGAATGAAAACTGACTTTTCCAGTCCTGTGGCCATTGCTGAGTTTTCCAAATTTGCTGACATATTGAGTACAGCATTTTCACAGCATCATCTTTTAGGATTTGAAATAGCTCAACTGGAATTCCCTCACCTCCACTAGCTTTGTTCGTAATGATGCTTTCTAATGCCCACTTGACTTCACATTCCACGATGTCTGGCTCTAGGTGAGTGATCACACCATCGTGATTATTTGGGTCATGAACATCTTTTTGTACAGTTTCTGTGTATTTTTGCCACCTCTTCTTAATATCTTCTGCTTCTGTTAGGTCCATATCATTTCTGTCCTTTATCCAGCTCATCTTTGCATGAAATATTCCCTTGGTATCTCTAATTCTTTTGAAGAGATCTCTAGTCTTTTCCATTCTGTTGTTTTCCTCTATTTCTTTGCATTGGTCTGAATGCAGAGTTCCAAAGAATAGCAGGGAGAGATAAGAAAGCATTTCTTAGTGATCAATGCAAAGAAATTACAACATCATAAGCACATAAATCTTCCTTTTGGTCTCTAGAGCTCTATTAATCCCTTTCCTTTTAATCTGTATGTGCCTTTATAGTTAAAATGGGTTTCTTATAAACAACATAGAATTAAATCTTGTTGCTTGATCCACTCACAGTCTCTGTCCCCCACCCCCCACCCCGCTTTGTTATGTTTAGATGCTTGACTTTTAAATTAATTATTGATATATTTGCTTTACTAACAAACTTGTTGCAGGATTTTATTCATTGCCCTTGTTCTCTTTTCATTCTTTTGGCTTCTTTTCTCTCTTCTGTGGTTGTAATTTGAGTACTTTGTTTGATTCTGCTTTCTCATTTTCTCACTTTCCTTTGCACATAAACTAAACCTATTTTTTAATTTTTTTTTGTGGTTGCCCTAGTGTTCTCAATGTATATTATTATCCTTGATCCTCTATAAGTAAGATGGTGTTTTTCCCTCTGAACTTTTTTTCAAGATTTTTGTCTATGTTTCAAATTTCTGTGATTTGTATTTGATGTGACTCAGTAGAGATTTTAAAAATATGTACCCTTTTGATGTTCTTTCAGCTTCCTGGACCTGTAGCCTGGTGTCTTATATAAGTATTAATCTTGGGAAATTCTCAGTCATTAGTGCTTCAAAATTTCATCTTTTCCTTTCTCTCTTTTTTGTTTTTCCAGTATTCTGATTACATATGTTTCACGATGTTCACGATGTTTTAGAATGTGTCCCAATTCAGATCCAGTGCAAGTAAGGAAGCCTGTCTGAATCTCATTAAGTAGTCCTTGAATAAATGTGAAAATGCTATATAAATAGGTTAGTAATGATTGGCTAACTCGGGACATTGGATCTTATTAATAATAGCATGTTTCATGGAATTTAAAAAAACACCACATTAGTCATGGGAATTAATAGGTTTTTTTACAATGTATATTTACTATATTCTATTTTAGTATGTCATATAAAACATAAGGACAAGTGACAGAATTTAATAACTTTGCATTCCCATTTATTTCTCAATTACTGTCTCAATTTTGGTATATTAAGATAAGATATCTGACCTGAAATTTTTAATGAGAAAGTTAATCTTCTCTACTTATTTAATTATCTAAATATATTCTAGGATTGTTTCAAATTATACATGTACTAACAGACTTAACCAAAATCCCATTTTAGTCATTTTTCCTCTTTTTTTTTTCCAATACCTTGATCTCATTGTGTTCTTATCTCAGTTCCTACAATTTAGGAGCCATCACAGCACCAATATTAGCAAGAAGAGTGCACTTAATAATGGCATGTACCTCTTTGGATGTTCATTCTGTTAATAGGCCTAACAGAAAGCTAATCGTCATTAGTGTGATCATTTTATTTCAGAAACTTCTAACCTCCCTGTTGAACTACTGTATTAGCAATTGGCAATTATTAAAAGTATGACAGGAGCACAAGGATTATTATGAACTAGCACTTAAAGATATCTAAATCACTAGGAGAAATTTTGCAATAAGTATAGACACAAATCTCTTGGTAGTAGGCATGGAGCAGGTAGTGATAAACATATCACCAAACCACAAAATGCATGGACTATAATTCTTTAGAGGTAATGTTTTGTTTGAATAGCTCTTATTTGTGAGTGATTCTATCTCTCTAAAACTTGTATGTTTGTTTCTTTTATTTTAGTCTCATAAATTATTTAATATAACAGGGATTAAGTCTCACAGCTAAGTGACAGAAACTGATTTCATCATAAGTAGCACAGTTTCAAACATTGTGCTCTTAACAGCTATACTGAAATATAATTTAAAATATTTCTTTGATATATTTCTTGGCTTGACTCTATACTCTAATTTCGGTTCCTATCTTAATATTGGGCCCCCAACAAAGCCCCTTCTAAGCAGCCGTTGTTATTGAAAGGATCTTCCCTCATCAACAGATTGCACTTGTTCTTTGTGTGTCTGTCTATCTGTCTGTCTGTCTGTCTGTGTGTAGTCAGTCTCTCAGTCATGTCCAACTCTTTGCCATCTCAGACAGTAAAGAATATGCCTGCCATGTGGGAGACTCAACTTTGATCCCTGGGTCAGGAAGATCCCCTGGAGAAGGGAATGGCAACCCACTCCAGTATTCTCACCTGGAGGATCCCTATGGATAGAGGAGCCTGGAGGGCTACAGTCCATGGGGTCCCAAAGAGTTGGATGTGACTAACATTTAGAACTTCCCATGTGACATTATTGGTAAAGAATCCTCCTACCACTTCAGGAGACATTAATAGATGTGAGTTTGATTCCTGGGTTGAAAAGATGCCCTGGGGAAGGAAATGGCAACCTGCTCTAGTATACTTGCATGGAAAATCCTATGGACAGAGGAACTTGGTGGGCTACAGTCCATAGAGTTGCAAATAGTCATACATGACTGAAGTGACTTAGCATATATATGTATGTATATATATATATATATACATATGTATGTATATATATACATATGTATGTGCATATGCACACATATTATATAGATATTGTTCCTAAAATTAGTTTTCTAAACTAAGTATCTTATCAGTATTCTTTACTTTCTACATTACCACTCTTATTTGGGAAGATTTTAACCATCTTTCATGAATGTTTAACTTCTAGTTTCTCTATTCTGCTTCTCATCCTTCAAGTAATCTCTGATTATTTGCATCTCATTCCTCAGCCAAAAATTCATGAGAGACCATCACATGAACTTCTATGCCTCCCTCTCTTTCTCCAGGGTATCATCTTCCCGAGGACCCTCAGAACAGTCATTTTGAGGGCATTGAACTGTGATCTCTGC
>ML662448.1:0-26745 GCA_007570785.1 Antilocapra americana
ACATAGCCAGCACTCTTGGGCTAGACTGGGGTTAGAGATGTTAAGCGCCTGGTGGGTGGCTGTCAAAATATCTATTGTTTGAAAGTGAGGTGTTTAAGGAAGGCGCTTTCGCTTTCTCCAGAGCCAAAACGCCCTTTGGCCAGTTTTCGTAAGCGACTAATGAAATCACTATATGGCTCATCATGGCCCTGTCTGATCTTTGCAATGGAGGTGGTGGCAGCGCCTTTCTGGGGAAGGCGTTTCCATGCTTTAACACCTGCTGACTGAATTTGTGTTAGTAACCCGGGGGGAAATTGAGGCTGTTTTTCCTTATGTTGGTAGGGGTCAGAGCCAAGGAACTTTTTGAGAGTCCAACCTTTTGAGGAGGGCTTACGCGAATTGTGTTCAACACACTGTTTGGAAGCCTCTTCATATTCACTCTTACGGAGTATAAATCACTACCGCTTAGGGCAGCCTTGGCTAGGAAGAACCAATCATTGGGTGTAAGCCATCGATCACTAAGCTTTTCAATCAGGACAACAGTGAAGGGGGCAGTGGGGCCGTAGTTGGCCACTGCCGCTTTGACATTTTCTAGCGTTTTTAAGCTGAGCTTTTTGTAAGTACGGGGGGATGGTGGGACCGGGGGCTCATCATCGTCAGAAGCCGAGTGTTCTGACTCTTCTTCATCATGATCACTAAGTGGGGGGTCGTGAGCACTGGGCTCAGGGCTTTGAGAGTCTGTCCCCTCATGAGGCGGAGGCTGAGCCTGGCTCCTAGTTACTGGGAAGGCTAAGAGCTCTTGGGGGGCGGAGACAGTCAGGTCGGCGAGTTCTTTGGCTACCGCTTTAACATCTCAGATGAAAATCAGGGCTTTTTGAAGGGAAGTTGTTTGGGGGAGGGGAGTTTGGTTGATGGGTGGAGGCTCAGTGTTATGCAGAATAGGAGCTGGAAGGCGGGCTGTGTTGGGAGTGGTGGGCGTAACTGGGTGGGTGGGAAAATATGGCGGTGGCACAAAGGGCAGGAGCGCAGAGCTGTGTAAGATGGTGGCTGAACAGGGCGGAGGCGCGGAAGAGGGTGGCGGTGGAGAGGCATTAAGCATGAGCTTGTTTAAAACAGCCGCTGTGGCGGGAGCGGAAGGGACAGAGGAAGAGGGAGGCCAGTCAGGGCCGTTATAGTGGGCTGCCTCATCTTCTAGATTAGCTCGGTCAGCAGGGGGCAGCTGATCATCTGTGTCCGTGCTGGTTATTCCTTTAAGGTCTTTAAGATCGGGGTATATAGCAGTAGGATTTGGATTTGTCTCAATATTGATAGAAATCGAGGGACAGTTTGAGAGGGCCCGTGAGGGGGGGCGAGTAACGGTAGTGGCGCTGGAGTTATTTGGGTGTATGGGGTCGCTTTGTATAAGATCTTGGGTAGAGGGCGCTCTAGAGGGGGGATGGGAGTGGCGGGAAATGATTCTTTGTCCTTCCTGACAAAGGTGCTGAATGTCTGGGGTATGGCCCTGGTTGGTGAGAATATCTTTTATAAGATTGTAGTAGTTAAAGGTGGTGATAGGCACAGTCTGGGGAACAAAGACACGATAATAGTCATTAAGGCAATCTCCGACACGATTCCACATACGAGTGTCGATAGTACCCTCTTGAGGGAACCAGGGGCAGGTCTTAAAAATAAAATGAAAAAACGAAACTAAATCTTTTTTATGAACCCGAATTCTTCTCTCCTTGAGGGATTTTTTAAGCTGGCTAATAAAAACATCATCTTTTGAACATGCTTGTCCCATGATTAATACTTACCTGACGGAATGCCGCCATCGAGGGGGGGGACTCTCTCCGGAGTCGTCTCAGGAGCGGTTAATTGTGGTGCTCCTTCCTGGGACTGGTCAACGGTGATGGTGGTCTGTCCAAGCAGTTTTCGGGCCCCACGTTGGGCACCACTTGCTCCGGCCGCTAGCTGGGCGCAGTCGCTCTGGCCCGCAGAGCAATCAACGTGAGCTCCGAATCACCTGAAAACGGAAGAAAGGGGGGTGGGATAAGAGGCGCGAAGAACGGCAGCAAGACAAAGGTTCTAATCAAGCTGCAAAACTTTATTGAGCGCAAGTCTATTATATATGGGGAGGAGGGGAGGGAGTAGGAAAAGGGAGGGGGGAGTTATGATGGGCATGTAAGGAATACGTGTCTTGTGGGTGATTGGCCTGTCGGATATATGTTCGCCGCAGGATTCTTTGGTGATTTGCCAGCCGAATATATACCTGGCACGTAATAAGCGCCTTAAAGGGCAGCAGGCTTGGAGTGTTCCGACCGAAATGGCTCTGGCTGATAGCCTCAGCCAGCAGGGCCCCAACAATCGACTGCATCATCACAACCACTCTCTCGATGATATCACACACATTGCATGTATGAATATCATATGCAATATATGTATGACATAATATGCAGTATATGGGTTTCCCTACCCATTCTCTTTGACATCACACACAATATATCTGACATTGTTTCCACTGTATCAGTGTCATTCCACCCACTGTACAGATGATATCACAACCACTCGAGGCCTATCACACCAAGTACCTGCATGACGTCATATGCTCTCTATGACGTCATATTCACTCTTTATGACATCACACCCCCGTGTTTCAAACATCAAATCAGGTGTATTCATGATATCACCGCCGCTCTTAGGACTCCATATCCAAGGTATGACATCCCATCCAATGTAAGCATGACGTCACACCCACTCTATATGATGCCTCATCCACTTTACGACATCACATCGAAGCTGCGTGTGAAATCATAGGCAATTTATCTGGGACATCACACTCACTATATCTATGACGATATATCCACTAATGAGATATGAGGAGCCCTGTGTGGATGACAGCACAGCCACTCTATCTGACATCACACACACTCTATCTGACATGACCTCCACTGTATTCTTTCATCAAAACCACTATACGTATGACATCACACCCTCTATGTGTATGATGTCATACGTAATCTATATGCCATCACATCCCCTCTTCATGACGTCACACTGCTACATTTATGACATCACATCCAATGTACTCATGACGTGACACCCAATGTATATGAAGTCACATCAAAGCTATATGAAATCACATCTTCTGTACTTGTGGTACTGCATCAATATGAGCCATCCAAACCACTGTATAGGTTAGATGACAAGTACCTTATGTATGACATCGTGCACAATGTATCTATGCTGTCATGTGGGCTCTTTATGACATCATATCCGCTCATTCTCACATCACACCACTGTATTTATGACATCACTTGCACTCTATTCATGCCATCACACCCACTCTATGTGAAGTCCCATCAGCTGTATATGACATCATATTTTCTATACAAATAACAGCATATCCCATACCTATGCTGTCACACTGGGCATATGTGACATCACATGCATTACACAACATCGCATTCACTATTTATGACATTAAATCACAGTATGTATGACATTGCACCTACTCGATGGCCTCAAAACTACCACTCTCTCGATGATATCACACACATTGCATGTATGTATATCATATCCAACATAGGAATGACATCATATACAGTATGTGGGTTTCCCTACCCATTCTCTGGGGCATCACACACACTGTATCTGACATCGCTTCCACTGTATCAGTGTCATTCCACCCACTGTGCAGATGATATCACACCCACTCTGTGCCCAACCCACTCAGTACCTGTATGACATCATAAGCTTTCTATGACATCATATCCCCTCTTTATTACATCACACCCCAGTGTTTCAAACATCAATCAGGTGCATTCATGATATCACACCCACTCTTAGGACTCCATATCCACGGTATGACATGACATCCACAGTAATCATGATGTCACACCCACTCTATATGATGTCTCATTCACTTTATGACACCACATCCAAGCTGTTTGTGAAATCACAGGCAATTCATCTGTGATATCACACTCACTCTGTTTATAACGTTATATCCACTAATGAGACATCAGGAGACGTGTGGGGATGACAGCACAACCACTCCATCTGACATCACACACACTCTATCTGACATGATCTCCACTGTATTCTTTCATCAAAACCGCTATACGTATGACATCACACCCTCTATGTGTGCGATGTCATACGTACTCTATATGCCGTCACATCTGCTCTTTAGGATGTCACATCGCTATATTTATGACATCACATCCAATGAACTCATGACGTCACCCCTAATATATATGAAGTCACATCAAAGTTATATGACATCACATCTTCTATACAAATAACAGCACATCCCATACCTGTGTCATCACACTGGGCATATGTATGACATCACATGCACTAGACTCGACATCACATTCACTATTTATGACCTTAAATCACAGTATGTATGACATTGCACCCACTCAACTGCATCATCACCCCCACTCTCTCGCTGATATCAAACACATTGCCTGGATGCATATCAGACCCAACAAAGGTATGACATCATACGCAGTATATGGGTTTCCCTACCCATTCTCTTGGACATCACACACACTATATCTGACATTGCTTCCACTGTATCAGTGTCATTCCACCCACTGCACAGGTGATATCACACCCACTCTATGCCCATCCCACCCACTACCTGTATGACATCATATGCTCTCTATGACGTCATGTCCCCTCTTTATGACATCACACCCCAGTGTTTCAAACATCAAATCAGGTGTATGCATGATATCCCACCCACTCTTAGGACTCCATGTCCACGGTATGACATCACATCCACTGTAATAATGGCGTCACACCCACTCTCTATGATGTCTCATCCACTTTATGACATCACCTCCATGCTGCGTGTGAAATCACAGGCAATTTATCTGTGACATCACACTCTCTATGTCTATGATGTTATATTCACTAATGAGACATCAGGAGCCCTGTGGGAATGACAGGGCAACCACTCTATCTGACATCAAACCCACTCTATCTGACATGAACTCGACTGTATCCTTTCATCAAAACCGCTATACGTATGACATCACACCCTCTATGTGTATGATGTCATACATACTCTATATGTCATCATATCCCCTCTTTATGACGTCACACCACTACACTTATGACATCACATCCAATGTACTCATGACGTCGCCCCCAATGTATATGAAGTCACATCAAAGCTATATGAAATCACATCTTCTGTACTTCTGATGCTGCATCAATCTGAGCCATCCAACCCACTGTATAGGTTAGATGACAAGTACCTTATGTATGACATTGTGCCCAATATATCTATGCCGTCATATGGGCTCTTTATGACATCATATCCACTCATTCTCACATCACACTACTGTAATTATGACATTACTTGCACTGTATTCATGCCATCACACCCACTATAGGTGTAGTCCCATCAACTGTATATGACATGACCTCTTCAATACAAATAACAGCACATCCCATACCTGTGTCATCACAATGGGCATATGTATGACATCACATGCACTAGACTCGACATCACATTCACTATTTATGACATTAAATCACAATATTTATGACATTGCACCCACTCGACTGCATCATCACAACCATTCTCTCGATTATATCACACACACTACATGTATGCATATCATATCCAATATAGGTATGACTTCAAACGCAGTATATGGGTTTCCCACTCATTCTCTTGGACATCACACACACTATATCTGACATCGCTTCCACTGTATCAGTGTCATTTCACCCACTGTACAGATGATATCAGCCCCACTTGATGCCCATCACACCCAGTACCTGCATGCCATCGTATGCTCTCTATGACGTCATATACCCTCTTTATGACATCACACCCCAGTGTTTCAAACATCAAATCAGGTGTATTCATGATATCACCCCCACTCTTAGGACTCCATGTCCACGATATGACATCAAACACACTGTAATCATGACGTCACACCCACTCTATATGATGTCTCATCAACTTTATGACATCACTTCCAAGGTGCGTGTGAAATCACAAGCAATTTATCTGTGACATCACACTCACTATATCTATGACGTTATATCCACTAATGAGACATCAGGAGCCCTGTGGGGATGACAGCACAACCACTCTATCTGACATCACACACACTCTGTCGGACATGATCTCCAATGTATCCTTTCATCAAAACCGCTATACGTATGACATCACACCCTCTATGAGACATCAGGAGCCCAGTGGGGATGACAGCACACACACTCTATCTGACATGATCTCCACTGTATCCTTTCATGAAATCCGCTTTACGTATGACATCACACCCTCTATGTGTATGATGTCATACGTACTCTATATGCCATCACATCCCCTCTTTATGACGTCACACCCCTACATTTGTGACTTCACATCGAATGTACTCATGACATCACCCCATTGTATATGAAGTCACATCAAAGCTATATGAAATCACATCTTCTGTACTTGTCATACTGCATCAATCTGAGCCATCAAACCCACTGTATAGGTTAGATGACAAGTACCTTATGTATGACATCGTGCCCAATGTATCTATGCCGTCACATGGGCTCTTTATGACATCATATCCACTCATTCTTACATCACACCACTGTATTTATGACATCACTTGCACTGTATGCATGCCATCACACCCAGTATATGTGAAGTCCCATCAACTGTATATGACATCACATCTTCTATACAAATAACAGCACATCCCATACCTGTGTCATCACACTGGGCATATGAATGACATCCCTTGCACTAGACTCGACATCACATTCACTATTTATGACATTAAATCACGGTATTTATGATATTGCACCCATTCAACTGCATCATCACAACCATTCTCTCGATGATATCACACACACTGCATGTATGCATATCATATCCAACATACGGATGACATCATATGCAGTATATGGGTTTCCCTACCCATTCTCTTGGACAACACACACACTATATCTGACATCTCTTCCATTGTATCAGTGTCATTCCGCCCACTGTACAAATCATATCACACCCACTCTATGCCCATCACACCCAGTACCTGTATGACGGCATATGCTCTCTATGACGTCATATCCCCTCTTTATGACATCACACCCCAATGTTTCAAACATCAAATCAGGTGTATTCATGATAGCACACCCACTCTTAGGCCTCCATATCCACGGTATGACATCACATCCACTATAATCATGACGTCACACACACTCTATATGATGTCTCATACACTTTATGACATCACTTCCAAGCTGCGTGTGAAAACACAGGCAATTTAACTGAGACATCACACTCACTATGTCTGTGACGTTATATCCACTAATGAGACATCATGAGCCCTGTCGGGATGACAGCACAATCACTCTCTCTGACATCACACACACTCTATCTGACATGATCTCCACTGTATCTTTTCATGAAAACCGCTATACGTATGACATCACACCCTCTTTGTGTATGATGTCATACGTACACTATATGCCATCACATCCCCTGTTTATGACGTTTAACCCCTACATTTATGACATCACATCCAATGTACTCATGACATCACCCCCAATGTATATGAAGTCACATCAACGCTATATGAAATCACATATTCTGTACTTGTGGTGCTGCATCAATCTGAGCCATCCAACCCACTGTATAGGTTAGATGACATGTACCTTATGTATGACATCGTGCCCAATATATCTATGCCGTCATATGGGCTCTTTATGACATCATATCCACTCATTCTCATATCACACCACTATATTTATGGCATCACTTGCACTGTATTCATGAAATCACACCCACTATATGTGAAGTGCCATCAACTGTATATGACATCACATCTTCTATACCAATAACAGCACATCCCATGCCTGTGTCATTTCACTGGGCATATGTATGACATCACATGCACTAGACTCGACATCACATTCACTATTTATGACATTAAATCACAGTATTTATGACATTGCACCCACTCGACTGCATCGTCACAACCATTATCTCGATGATATCACACACATTGCATGCATGCATATCATAGCCAACATAGGTATGACATCATACGCAGTATATGCGTTTCCCTACCCATTCTCTTGGACATCACACACACTATATCTGACATCGCTTCCACTGTATCAGTGTCATTCCACCCACTGCACAGATGATATCACACCCACTCTATGCCCATCACACCCAGTACCTTTATGACATCATATGCTCTCTATGACGTCATATCCCCTCTTTATGACATCACACCCCAGTGTTTCAAACATCAAATCAGGTGTATTCATGATATCACACCCACTCTTAGAACTCCATGTCCACGGTATGACATCACATCCACTGTAATCATGACGTCACACCAACTCTATATGATGTCTCATCCACTTTATGACATCACATCCACGCTGCATGTGAAATCACAGGCAATTTATCTCTGCCATCACACTCACTATGTCTATGACATTATATCCACTAATGAGACATCAGGAGCCCTGTGTGGATGACAACACTACCACTCTATCTGACATGACACCCACTCTATCTGACATGATCTCCCCTGTATCCTTTCATCAAAACCACTATACATATGACATCACACCCTCTATGTGTATGATGTCATACGTACTCTATATGCTATCACATGCACTCTTTATGATGTCACACCACTATATTTATGACATCACATCCAATGTGCTCATGATGTCACCCCCAATGTATATGAAGTCACTTCAAAACTATATGAAATCACCTCTACTGCCCTTGTGATATTGCATCAATCTGAGCCATCAAACCCACTGTATAGCTTAGATGACAAGTACCTTATGTATGACATCGTGCCCAATGTATCTCTGCCGTCATATGGGCACTTTATGACATCATATCCACTCATTCTCATATCACACCACTGAAGTTATGACATCAATTGCACTATATTCATGCCATCACCCCCACTATATGTGAAGTCCCATCAACTGTATATGACATCACAACTTCTATACAAATAACAGCACATCCAATACCTGTGTCATCACACGGGGCATATGTATGACATCACATGCACTAGACTCGACATCCCATTCACTATTTATGACATTAAATCACAGTATTTGTGACATTGCACCCACTCTACTGCATCATCACCTACCACTCTCTCGATGATATCACACACATTGCATGTATGCATATCATGTCCAGTATATGTATGACATCATATGCAGTATATGGGTTTCCCTACCCATTCTCTTGGACATCACACACACTATATCTGACATCCCTTCCACTGTATCAGTGTCATTGTACCCACTGTACAGATGACATCACACCCACTCTATGCCCATCAAACCCAGTACCTGTATGACATCATATGCTCTCTATGACATCATATCCCCTCTTTATGACATCACTCCCCAGTGTTTCAAACATCAAATCAGGTGTATTCATGATATCACACCCACTCTTAGGACTCCATATCCACTGTATGACATCACATCCACTGTAAGGGACACCTGACTTCACTGGTCAAGACCAGAGGCTCAACTGAGGTCACTGCCATGATTCGAGGGGAACCCGCAGCTTCCCACTCAAACTGGAGAAACAGCACCATATCACCCCCTCCACTCTAGATGAGGACTGATGTCCTTGAGGTGACTTCAACAAAACTCCAGCGTTCTTTTCAGCTGCACGGATGGAGGTCTGACTCCCCCGTTGCACATATCATGAATCTGCCCTAAACCCTGCCTTCATGCAAAGGTTTTCTGAAAACCCGAGAGCAAAGGCGAGTTGCATACCTCAAAATGAGATGAGCACGCACTCTCTTGGAGAAACTCAATCGGAACTCTGATATCTGTGTCCAAACTCGAGATGAAAGCTCAGGTTCATGCCTCACCTACATATGATGACCTCGTCCGGTGTAGGGACTCAAGAAGAGCCCCGAGATGGCCCGTGCGCATTACAATGAGGGCCTGCCTTCCCTAAGGCAACAGGAGAGGCTCCCAGATGATCGCGCCACAGCTCCAGATGGATCCGAAAGTGCCCGATGCAACTCGAGGAACTGCGCACCGTACGTCGAGAAACTGCCCGCCGCAAGTCAAGAACCAAGCCACGATGTACCTCTGAAGGCGAGATGAGGCCTGATTCCCCTGCAGGGACGCGAGAAACTTCCACGGCTCCTCCTCAAACTTCCCAAGTTGCTTTGACTTCCCTGAGGCTGCACGAGAGGGTCCCTGAATTGAAAGGGTCAACTTGGACAGAACACTACCCTTACCGCCACAACACAAGAAACGAAGAGATCCCCCTCTCAATGTGAGGTGAGGCTTTTCTTCCCATGCAGGGCCTCCAGATCACTTCCATATTCCCTATCGAATCCCAAGACGAAGCTTGGTTCGCTACATGCAGCCCAAGAGGATCTCCAGGAAGCACACAGCCATGCAAGAGGAACCTCGTGCTCCCTGCCACAACTTGAAAGGCCAGGGTTCTCCAGCTTCTCGTGAGATGAGCCATGATGAGCCCCTTCTTCGCTGCCAACACACACACGACTTTCCTCTGACACCTCAAGAGGCTGCCTTTCTCACCAAGTGAATCATGAGAGGAACCCAGAGCCTCCTGCAGAAATTTCCAAGGACAGCCATTTGCCCCTGCACTTCAGGGAAAGCCTGATTCTCCAGCACCTCTGGGATTTCACCTCAGAACACGAAGGGAGGCCTCACTGCCTCGTTGCCATCGAGGAAAAGCTGTAATTGCCTGCCTCAACAAGGCCGGAGACCTGACGCCTCCATTTCTTCAAGAGGGGAGGAAAAGGGAGTTGCACGCCTCACATGAGTGGACAACTTCCCTCAGGGTTCAGTTCCAAGGGACCCCGAAGACTAGGTCGCAAATGGGGATGGAACCCTGAGTTCCTCTGCCTTCATTTCCAAGGAGACTCTCTGACATCCCGCAAGCGACTCCAGAGCACTCCTTCTCTCATGCGTGCCATGCAGCTGGACACCTGACATCACTGGTCAAGACCAGAGGCTCAACTGAGGTCCCTGCCACGATTTGAGGGGAACCCGCAGCTTCCCACTCTAACTCGAGAAACAGCAGCATATCACCCCCTCCACTCGAGATGAGGACTGATGTCCTTGAGGTGACTTCAACAAAACCCCAGTTTTCTGCTCAGCCTCTCGGATGGAGGTTTGACTCCCCCGTTGCACACATCAAAAATCTGCCCAAAAGCTATGCCATCATGCACAGGAGTCCTAGAAACCCGAGAGCAAAAGCGTGTTGCATACCTCACAACAAGATGAGCATGTACTCTCTTGGAGAAACTCAATCAGAACTCTGATATTCTTGTCCAAACTCGAGATGAAAGCTCAAGTTCATACCTCACATACATATGAGGACCTCGTCCGGTGTAGTTACTCAACAAGAGCCCCGAGATGGCCCGTGCGCATCACAATGAGGGCCTGCCTTCCCTGAGGCAATATTAGAGGCTCCCAGAGGACCACTCCGCAGCTCCAGATGGATCCGAAAGTGCCCGCTGCAACTCGAGAAACTACCCGCCGTAAGTCGAGAAACTGTCCTCCGCAACTCAAAAACCAAGCCACGATGTGCCACTGAAGACGAGATAAGGCCTGATTCCCATGCAGTGACGCGAAAAACTTCCACGGCTCCTCCTCGAACCTCCCAAGTTGCTTTGACTTCTCTGAGGCTGCCCGAGAGGCTCCCTGAATTGAAAGGGTCAACTTGGAAGGAACACTACCGTTACCGCCACAACACAGGAAACGAAGAGATTCCCCTCTCAATGTGAGGTGAGGCTTTTTTTCCCATGCAGGGCCTCAAGAACACTCCCACCTTCCCTATCGAATCCCAAGATGAAGCTTGGTTCGCTACATGCAGCCCAAGAGGATCTTCAAGAAGCACAGGGCCATGCCAGAGGAACCTCGTGCTCCCTGCCACAACTGGAAAGGCCCAGGGTTCTCCAGCTTCTCGCGAGATGAGCGATGGTTAGCCCCTTCTTCACTTCCAACAGAAACACTACTTTCCTCTCACAACTCAAGAGGCTGCCTTTCTCACCAAGTGAATCATGAGAGGAACCCAGAGCCTCCTGCAGAAATTTCCAAGGACAGCCATTTGCCCCTGCACTTCAGGGAAAGCCTGATTCTCCAGCACCTCTGGGAATTCGCCTCAGAACACGAAGGGAGGCCTCACTGCCTGGTTGCCATCGAGGAAAAGCTGTAATTGCCTGCCTCAACGAGGCAGGACACCTGACGCCTCCGTTTCTTCGAGAGCAGATTAAAAGTGAGTGGCACGCCTCACATGAGTGGACAACTTCCCCCCAGGTTCAGTTCCAAGGGACCCCGAAGACTACATCGCAAATGGGGATGGAACCCTGAGTTCTTCTGCCTTCATTTACAAGGAGACACTCTGATATTCTGCAAGCTACTCCAGAGCAATCCTTCACTCATGCATGCCATGCAGCCGGCCACCTGACTTCGCTGGTCAAGACCAGAGGCTCACTGAGGTCCCTGTCATGATTCGAGGGGAACCCACAGCTTCCAACTCAGACTCGAGAAAAGCATCATATCATCCTCTCCACTCGAAATACGGACTGATGTCCTTGTGGTGACTTCAAAAAAAACCCCAGTTTTCTGCTCAGCTGCACGCATGAAGGTCTGCCTCCCCCGTTGCACAAATCAAAAATCTGCCCAAATGCCCTGCCTTAATGCAGTGGATTTCTGAAAATCCGAAAGCAAAGGCGTGTTACATACCTCACAACGAGATGAGCAAGTACTCTCTTGGAGAAACTCAATCAGAACGCTGATATCCGTGTCCAAACTCAAGATGAAAGCAAAAGTTCATACCTCACCTAAAGATGAGGACCTAATCCGCTGTAGTGACTCAAGAAGAGCATCAAGATGGCCCTTGCACATCATAATGAGGGCCTGCCTTCCCTGAGGCAACATTAGAGGCTCCCAGAGGACCGTGTCGCAGCTCCAGATGGATCCAAAACTGTTCGCTGCAACTTGAGAAACTGCCCACTGTAAGACAAGAAACTTCCCCCCGCAAGTGGAGAACCATCCCACGATGTTCCTCTGAAAGCGAGATGAGGCATGACTCCCCTAAAGGGACGTGAAAAACTTCCACGGCTCCTCGTCGAACCTCCCAAGTTCCCTTGACTTCCCTGAGGCTTCACGAGAGGGTCCCTGAATTAAAAGGGTCAACAGGGAGGAACACTACGCTTCCCGCCGCAAGTCAAGAAACTAAGAGATTCCCCTCTCAATCTGACCTGAGGATTTTTTCCCATGCATGGCCTCCAGAACACTCCCACGTTCCCTATCGAATCCCAAGAGGAATCTTGGTTCGCTACATGCAGCCCAAGAGGGTCTCCAAGAAGCACATGGCCATGTAAGAGTAACCTCGTGCTTCCTGCCACAACTAGAAAGGCCCAGGGTTCTCCACCTTCTCGCTTGATGAGCGATGATTTGCCTCGTCTTCGCTTCGAACAGACACACGACTTTCCTCTCACACCTCAAGAGGCTGCGTTTCTCACCAAGTGAATCATGAGAGAAACCCAGAGCCTCCTACAGAAATTTCCTAGAACAGCCATTTGCCCCTGCACTTTAGGAAAAGCCTGATTCTGCAGCAACTCTGGGAATTCGCCTCAGAACACGATGGGAGGCCTCACTGCCTCGTTGCCATCGAGGAAAAGCTGTAATTGCCTGCCTCAACAAGGCAGGAGACCTGACGCCTCCGTTTTTTCAAGAGGAGAGGAAAAGGGAGTATCACAACTCACATGAGCAGACATCTTCCCCCCAGGTTCAGTTCCAAGGGAACCTGAAGACAAGGTCATAATTGTGGATGGAATGCTGAGTTCCAATGCCTTCATTTCCTAAGAGATGATCTGACATCCCGCAAGTGACTCTGGAGCACTCCATCCCTCATGCATGCCATGCAAACCGACACCTGACTTTGCTGGTCAAGACCAGAGGCTCACTGCTGTCCCTGCCACGATTCGAGGGGAACCTGCAGCTTCCCACTCAAACTCGAGAAAAAGCACAATATCACCCCCCCCACTCGAGATGAGGATGGATATCCTTGTGGTGACTTCATCAAAACCACAGCTTTCTTCTCACCTACACGGATGAAGGTCTGAATCCCCCGTTGCACATATCCAAAATCTGACCCAAACACTGCCTTCATGCAGTGGAGTTCTGAAAACCCGAGAGCAAAGGCGAGTTGCATACCTCACAAAGAGATGAGCACGTACTCTCTTGGAGAAACTTAATCAGAACTCTGATATCTGTGTCCAAACTTGAGATGAAAGCTCAAGTTCATACCTCACCTAAAGAAGAGGACCTAATCTGGTGTAGTGACTCAAGAAGAGCCCCGAGATGGCCCGTGCACATCGAAATGAGGGCCTGCCTAGCCTGAGGCAACATTAGAGGCTCCCAGAGGACCGTGTCGCAGCTCCAGATGTATCCAGAAGTGCCCGTTTCAACTCGAGAAACTGCCCGCCGTAAGTCAAGATACTGCCTGCCACAAGTCGAGAACCATCCCACGATGTGCCTCTGAAGGCGAGATGAGGCCTGATTCCCCTGAAGGGAAGCGAAAAAACTCCACGGCTCCTCGTCGAACATCCCAAGTTACCTTGACTTCCCTGAGGCTTCACGAGAGGGTCCCTGAATTGAAATGGTCATCTTGGGAGGAACACTAGGCTTCCCATCGCAACTCAAGAAATGAAGAGATTCCCCTCTCAGTGTGAGGGGAGGCTTTTTTTCCCATGCAGGGCCTCCAGAAAACTCCCACGTTCCCTATCGAATCCCAAGAGGAAGCTTGGTTCGCTACATGCAGCCCAAGAGGATCTCCAAGAAGCACACGGCCATGCAAGAGGAACCTCGTGCTCCCTGCCACAACTCGAGAGGCTCATGTTTCTCCAGCTTCTCGAGAGTTCACCGACTTTTAGCCCCTTCTTCACTTCGAACAGACACATGACTTTCCTCTCACAACTCAAGAGGCTGCCTTTATCACTAACTGAATTATGAGAGGATCCCAGAGCCTCCTGCAGAAATTTCCAAGGACAGCCATTTGCCCCTGCACTTTAGGGAAAGCCTGATTCTCCAGCACCTCTGGGAATTCCCCTCAGAACAAGAAGGGAGCCCTCACTGCCTCGTTGCCATCAAGGAAAAGCTGTAATTGCCTGCCTCAACAATGCAGGAGACCTGACGCCTCCATTTTTTCAAGAGGAGAGGTAAAAGGAGTGTCATATCTCACATGAGCGGACAACATACCCCCAGTTTCAGTTCCAAGGTACCCCAAAGACTAGGTCGCAAATGGGGATGGAACCTTGAGTTCCTCTGCCTTCATTTCCAAGGAGACTCTCTGACATCCCGCAAGTGACTCCGCAGCACTTTTTCGCTCATACATGCCATGCAAACGGACACCTGACTTCGCTGGTCAAGAGCAGAGGCTCACTGATGTCCCTGCCATGATTCAAGGGGAACCCACAGCTTTCCACTCAAACTCGAGAAAAAGCAGCATATCACCCCCTCCACTCGAGATGAGGACTGATGTCCTTGAAGTGACTTCAACAAAACCACAGCTTTCTGCTCAGCTACACGGATGGAGGTCTGCCCCCCCGTTGCACATATCAAAAATCTGCCCAAATGCCCTGTCTTAATGCAGTGGAGTTCTGAAAACCGAAAGCAAAGGCGAGTTGCATACCTCACAACAAGATGAGCTCGTACTCCCTTGGAGAAACTCAATCGGAACTCTGATATCCGTGTCCAAACTCGAGATGAAAGCACAAGTTCATACCTCACTTAAAGATGAGGACCTAATCCGGTGTAGTGACTCAAGAAGAGCCCTGAGACGGCCCTTCCACATCGTAATGAGGGCCTGCCTTCCCTGAGGCAACATTAGTGGCTCCCAGAGGACCGCATCACAAGTCCAGATGGATCCAAAAGTGCTCGCTGCAACTTGAGAAACTGCCCCCCGCAAGTCGAGAACCAAGCCACGATGTGCCTCCGAAGGCGAAATGAGGCCTGATTCCCCTGCAGAAACGCAAAAAACTTCCACGGCTCCTCCTCAAACCTCCCAAGTTGCCTTGACTTCCCTGAGGCTTCACGAGAGGGTCCCTGAATTGAAAGGGTCAACTTGGGAGGAACACTACGCTTCCCACTGCAACTCAAGAAACGAAGAGATTCACCTCTCAATGTGAGGGGAGGCTTTTTTTTCCATGCAGGGCCTCCAGAACATTCCCATGTTCCCTATCGAATCCCAAGACGAAGTTTGGTTCACTACATGCAGCCCAAGAAGGTCTCCAAGAAGCACACGGGCATGCAAGAGGAACCTCTTGATCACTGCCACAACTCAAGAGGCCCAGGGTTCAACAGCTTCTCGTGAAATGAGTGACTTTTAGACCCTTCTTCGCTTCCAACAGACACACGACTTTCCTCTCACACCTCAAGAGGCTGCCTTTATCACTAACTGCATCATGAGAGGAACCCAGAGCCTCCTGCAGAAATTTCCAGTGACAGCCATTTGCCCCTGCACTTCAGGGTAAGGCTGATTCTCCAGCACCTCTGGGAATTCGCCTCAGAACACGAAGGGAGGCCTCACTGCCTCGTTCCCATCGAAGAAAAGGTGTAAATGCCTTCCTCAACAAGTCAGGAGACCTGACGCCTCCCTTTTTTCAAGAGGAGAGAAAAGGGAGTGTCATGCCTCACATGAGCTGACAACTTCCCCCCAGTTTCAGTTCCAAGTGACCCCGAAGACTAGGTCGCAAATGGGGATGGAACACTGAGTTCCTTTGCCTTCGTTTTCAAGGAGAGTCTCTGACATCGTTCAAGCGAATGCAGAGCACTCCTTCGCTCATGCATGCCATGCAAACGGACACCTGACTTCGCTGGTCAAGACCAGAGGCTCACTGATGTCCCTGCCACGATTCGAGGGGAACCTGCAGCTTCCCACTCAAACTCTAGAAAAAGCACCATATCACCCCCTCCACTCGAGATGAGGACTGATGTCCTTTTGGTGACTTCAACCAATCCCCAGCTTTCTGCTCAGCTACACAGATGGAGGTCTGACTTCCCCATTGCACATATCAAAAATCTGCCCAAAAGCCCTGCCTTCATGCAGTGGAGTTCTGAAAACCCAAGAGGAAAGGCGAGGTGCATACCGCACAACGAGATGAGCGTGTACTCTCTTGGAGTAACTCAATAGGAACTGTGAAAACCCTGCAAAACTCGAGATCAAATCTCAGGTTCATACCTCAACGAAAGATGAGGATCTGATCCGGTGTCCTGACTCAAGAGGAGCCCCGAGATGGGCCCTGCACATCGCAATGAGGTCCTGCCTTCCCTGAGGCAACACTCGAATCTCCCAGAGGACCAAGTCGCAGCTCCATAAGGATCCCAATGTTCCCTCTGCACCTCGAGAAACTATCCTCCGTAAGTCGAGAAACAGCCCTCCACAAGTAGAGAAACATCCCACGATGTGCCTCTGAAGTCGAGGTGAGGCCTGATTCCCCTGCAAGGACGCAAAAAATGTCCACAGCTCCTCCTCAAACCTCCCAAGTTGCCTTGACTTCCCTGAGGCTTGGAGAGAGGGTCCCTGAATTGAAAGGGTCAACTTGTGAGGAACACTATGCTTCCCACCACAACTCAAGAAATGAAGAGATTATACACTCAATGTGAGGTGTGGCTTTCTTCCCATGCAGGGCTTCCAGAACCCTCCCACATTCTTTATCGAATCCCAGGACGAAGCTTGCTTCCCTATATGCACCCCAAGAGGATCTCCAAGATACACATGTTCATGCAAGTAGAACCTCATGCTCCCTGCCACAACTCGAAAGGCCCAGTGTTCTCCACCTTATCGCGAGAGTAGCGATGATTAGCCCCGTCCTCATCTCGAATAGACAAATGACTCTCCTCTCACACCTCAAGAGGCCACCTCTCTCACCAAGTGAATCATGAGAGGAACCCAGAGAATTCTGCAGAAATTTCAAAGGACAGCCATTTGCCCCTGCACTTCAGGGAAAGCCTGACTCTCCAGCATCTCTGGGAATTATCCTCAGAACATGAAGTGAGGCCTCACTGCCTTGTTGCGTTCGAGGAAAAGCTGCCTCTACAAGGGAGAAGACCTGATGCCTCCCTTTTTTAAAACTGGAGAGGAAAGGGAGTGACATGTCTCACATGAGCCGAGCCCTTCCTCCCAGTTTCAGTCCTAAGGGCCCCTGAATTCCAGGTCGTCAATGGAGATGGAACCTGGTTTCCTCTGCATTCATTTCAAATGAGACTCTTAGACATCCCACAAGCAACTCCAGAGCAATCCCACACTCATGTAGGTGACGCATAAGGACACCTGACTTCGCTGGTCAAGACCAGAGGCTCACTGAGGTCCCTGCCATGATTCTAGTGGAATTCGCAGCTTCCCACTTAAACTCGAGAAAAAGCACCATATCACCCTTTCCACTCGAGATGAGGACGGATTTCCTTGTGGTGACTGAAACAAAACCCCAGGTTTCGGCTCAGCTAGACGGATGGAGGTCTGACTCCCCCGTTGCACATATCAAAAATCTGCCCAAAAGCTCTGCCTTCATGCAAAGGAGTTCTGAAAACCCGAGAGCAAAGGCTTGTTACATCCCTCACACCGAGATGAGCACATACTCTCTTGGAGAAACTCAATAGGAACCCTGATAGCCCTGTCAAAACTCTAGATGAAAGCTCAGGTTCATACCTCAATGAAAATGAGGACCTATTCCATTGTAGTGACTCAAGAAAAGCCCCGAAATGGCCAGTGCACATTGAAATGAGGACATGCCTTCCCTGAGGCAACATTCGAGGTTCCCAGAGGACCAGGTCGCAGCTCCAGAAGGATCCAAAAGTGCCCGCTGCAACTCGAGAAACTGCCCCCTGTAAGTCGAGAAACTCCTGCTGCAAACCGAGAAACATCTGAAGATTTCCCTCTCAAAGTGAGATGAGGCCTGATTCCCATGCAGTGACTCGAGAACCCATCTTGGCTCCTCCTCGAACCTCCCAAGTTGCCTTGACTTCCATGAGTCTTCACCAGAGGATCCCTGACTTTAAAGTGACAGATTGAAAGGAACACTATACTTCCCATTACAACACTGGAAATGAAGTGTTTCACCTCTCTATGTAACCTGAGACTTTTTTTAACATACAGCACGTCCGGAACACTCCCAAATTACATCTGGAATCTCCCGAGGAAGCTTGGCTCTCTTTTTGCCCCTCAAGAGGACCTACAATATACATGTTGTCATTCAAGAGGAACCTCTTCCTCCCCACCAGAATCAAAAGGTGTCGTTTCCTCCATCTCATCACAACATGAGGGATGATGGACCCCAGCATTGTCTCCAGATGACACACGACATTTCTCTCACACCTTAAAAGGAGGCCTTTCTCATCAATTGAAACTCGAGAGGAGCCCAAACCTTTCTGCTGCATTTTGAAAGGACAGAGAGTTGCTCCTCAAGTTCAGATAAAGCCATATTCTACAGTATTTTTGGGCAGTTGCCTCTGAACATGAAGGAAGGCCTTCATGCCTCGTTGTATCTCAAGATAAAGCTCCAATTACCTGCCTCAACTAGACAGGACTCCTGACCTTTCTCCCTTTTAAAACACGAGAGGAACATGGAGTCCCATGCCTCAGTATGATTTGAGGCCTCACTCCTAGTTTCAACTTGATCGGGACCCCGACAACCATTTCACAAATGAAGATGGAACCCAGAGTCCCCCCGTCTTAATTTGCAATGAGATCATATTTTATCTCAGAAGCGACTCCAGAGCAATCCAACGTTTCTGCAGGCAACTCTAAAGAAGACTTCACTTCCCTTGTCCAGAGGAGAGGCTCACTGAGGTCCCCAAAATGACTTGAGTGGGACCCAAAGCTTCCCTCAGAAACTCGAGTAAAAGCACAATATAACCCCCTCAAATGGAGGTGAGGGGGTTATTTCCCTGTGGTGACTTGAACAGAACCCCAGGTTTCTGCTCAGCTACATGGATAGAGGTCTGACTCCCCCGATGCACATATCTAAAAAAAGCCCAAAAGCGCTGCCTTAATGAAAAGGAATTCAGACAACCCAACAACAAAGACGATTTACATACCTCACAATGAGATGAACATGTACTCTCTTGGAGAAAATCAATTGGAACGCTGACAGCCCTGTCGAAACTAGAGAGGAAACCTGACGTTCATACCTCAACTAAAGTTGAGACCCTATGCCAATCTAGTGCCTCGAGAAGAGCCGCGGGATGGCCCTCGCACATCAAAACGAGGGCCTGACTTCCCTGAGGCAAATATAGAGGCTCTCAAAGGACCACATCACAACTCAAGAAGGATCCAAACGTGCCTGCTGCAACTCGAGAAATTGCCCACCACAACTGGAGAAACAACCCAAGATTTCCATCTGTATGTGAGATGAGGTCTGATTCCCATGCAGTGACTCGAGAACCTTCCTCGGCTCCTCCTCAAACCTCCCACGTTGCCTTGACTTTCCTGAGGCCTCACGAGAGCATCCCTCATTTGAAAGTGGCAGTTTGAGAGTAACACTAAATTTCCCATGACAACTCAAGAAATGAAGAGATTTTCCTCTCAATGTGAGCTGAGTCTTTTTTCCTAAGCACCTCCTCCAGAACATTCCCGCATTCCTTCTCGAATCTCAAGAGGAAGCTTGGTTCCCTTTATGCACCCCAAGAGGATTCCCGAGATATGCGTCACTATTCAAGAGGAACCTCGTGCTCCCTGCCACAACTCGAAAGGCATGTGTTGTCCACCTCATCGTGAGATGAGGTATGATTAGCTCCTGCGTTGTCTGGAGAGGACACATTATGTTCTTCTCACATCTCAAGAGGAGGACTTTCTCACCATCTGAAACTCGAGTGGAATCCAGAGTTTCCTACTGCTTGTCGAAAAGACAATGTGTTGCCCCCAGATCATATGCACTATATATGACATCACATCCACTCTTTATTTACTATCACACAATGGTATTTATGACATTAATTCCACTGTATTTTATATCTGTGACATCACAGCCACTGTATCTATAACATTATGCCCACTATGTTTATGACATCATATCCTCTATATGTGATATGACACACACACTGTTTGAAAACAGAGCCATTGGATCTGACATCATACCCACTATATCTGACATCATGTCCACTCTATTTGTGTCAACACACCTACTGTATGAGTGATATCACACTGATTATATGTATGACATCCTATGCATTATATATGACAACACATCCACTCTTTATGACAATCCACTTCTCCATTTATTGCATTACATCCACTGTATTCATGATATCATATCCAATATATATGAAGTCACATCAACTGAACATGACATCGTATCTTCTATGTAAGTGACATCGCTTCCACTGCATCTGTGTCATCGCACCCATTCTATTAGTGACATAACAACTACTCTATGTGTAAAATCACACTGGGTGAATACATGACATCACAATCACTATACATGACGTCATATTCACTCTTTGTGACTTCACAATATTTATGACTTCACACCCACTATACCTGATCACATCCACTCTGTGTCATCTCACTCAATGTATAGACAGTATCACACACACTGTATGTTTGACATCACACCCACTATATGTATGGCATCATATGGAGTATATATGACATCACACCCACTCTTTATGACATCATATCCTGTGTATTCGTGACATCACACCCACTATATATGACATCACATTCAGTGTATGTGACATCACAGCCACTGTATATATGACATACACCCACTATATTGACAATACCATATCCAGGGTATATGATGTCACATCTGCTGTATCTTCCATCACATGCACTGTATCTATGTCATCACATCCACTGTGTAGATGACATCACACCCACTGTATGTATGATATCACACTCCGATATGTTTGAAATCATATAAATTATAAATGACATAATGTCCACTCTTTATGAGATTACACCCATGTACTTAAGGTATAACAACTACTGCATTCATGATATCACATTGACTGTATTTGTCTAATCACACCCACTGTATATATAACTTCATACCCACGATGTGTATAGCATCATATTCACTATATATGACATTATATTCACTCTTTATGACATCACATGCACTGTATTCTTGACATCACATGTGCTATACATGAAGTCACATCAACTGTATATGACATCACATCTTCTATACATGCGACATCACATCCACTGTATCTGTGTCATCACACCCATTTTATTTATGAATTCACACCCACTCCATGTATGAGATCACACTGGGCCTATGTATGAAATCACATGCACTATATATGACATCACATTCACTATTTATGACATCAATACACAGTATTTATGACATCACACCCACTATATATATGAAATCTTATGCAATATATATGATATCGTATCCATTCTCTATGACATCAGCCCACTGTATTTATGACATCACATCCACTGTAATCATGACATCACACCCACTCCATATGATATCTCATCCACTTTATGACATCACATCCACTCTACATGTGAAATCACAGGCAATTTATCTGTGACATCACACTTACTATGTTTATGACATTATATCCACAAATGAGACATCATGAGCACTGTGTGAAGGACAACACAACCACTATATCTGACATCACACCCACTCTATCTGACATGATCTCCACTGTATCCCTTCATCAAAACCACTATATGTATGACATCACACCCTCTATATGTATGATATCATATGTACTATATATGTCATCACATCCACTCTTTATGACATCACACAACTATATTTATGATATCACATCCAATGTACTCATGACATCACACCCAATGTATATGAAATCACATCAAATGTATATGAAATCACATCTTCTGTACTTGTGATACTGGATCAATCTGAGTCATCAAACTCACTGTATAGGTGATATGACAAGTACTTTATGTATGACATTGTGCCCAATATATCTATGGCATCATATGTGCTCTTTATGGCATCATATCCACTCATTATCATATCACACCACTGTATTTATGACATCACTTGCACTGTATTCATGCCATCACACCCACTATATGTGAAGTCACATCAACTGTATATGACATCACATCTTCTATACAAATAACAGCACATCCATTACCTCTGTCATCACACTGGGCATATATATGACATCACATGCACTAGACTCGACATCACATTCACTACTTATGACATTAAATCACAGTATTTATGACATTGCACCCACTCTACTGCATCATCACAACCACTCTATCGATGATATCACACACATTGTATGTATGTATATCATATCCAATATATGTATGACATCATATGCAGTATATATGTTATCCTACCCATTCTCTTGGACGTCACACCACTGTACCTATGACATCACACACACTATATCTGACATTGCTTCCAATGTATCTGTGTCATTCAACCCACTGTATAGATGATATCACACCCACACTATGTCCATCACACCCAGAATATGTATGACATCATATGCTCGATATGACATCATATCCCCTCTTTATGACATCACACCACAGTGTTTCAAACATCAAATCAGATGTATTCATGATATCACACCCACTCTTAGGACTTCATGTCCCCTGTATGACATCACATCTACTCTGTTCATGATATCACGCCCTCTATATGTAACATCACATCCACAGATTATGACATCACATCGACTATACATGTGACATCACAGCCATTGTATCTATGACATCACACCCAGTATGTTTATGACATCATATTCACTATATATGTCATCACACTCAGTGTATTTTACAAGAGAACCACTATATCTGACATCACACACACTATATCTCACATCACACACAATGTATCAGTGTCACCACACCCATTGTATCAATATTACATCTAAGATATACATGACATCATATGCGGTATCTATGATATCATATCCACTGTATTCATGACATTACACTCACTATATATGACATCTTATCCACTAGTTACAACATCACATCGACTATACCAGCCACTGTATCTATGACATCATACTCTCTGTGTCTATGTATCATAGCACTACCCTGCCACTGTATCTATGACATCATACTCTCTGTGTCTACATCACATCCACTGTACCTATGTCATCACAACCACTGTATGTATGACACCATACCCACGATATGTATGACATCATATGCATTATATATGACATCACATCCTCTCTTTGTGACATCACACTGATGTATTTTGCATCACATTTACTGTATTCATGATATCACACTCATATATGACATCACATCCATGGATTATGACATGACATTTTGGATACATGTGACATCGCATCCACTTTATCTGTGTCATCACACTCATTCTAATGATGAACTCACAAATACTCTATATATGACATCAATCTGGACATATGCATGTTTCACATGCACTGTACGTGACATCACATTCACTCTTTATGACATAAAATATACAGTATTCATGATATCACAGCCACTGTATGTGAAATCACATTCACTGATGATGACATCACATTAACTATACATGAGACATCATGACAACTCTATCGATGACATCACATCCACTACATTTATATTATCATATCCGCGTTATATGACATCACACATATTGTGTGCAATAAGAACACAACCACTATATATGACATCAACCTACTACATCTGACATCACACTCATTCAGTGTCTTCACACCCACTCTACGTATGACATTGCACCCACTATATGTATGCCATCATATGCACTAAATATAACATCACATCCACTCTTTACTTACCATCACACAATGGTATTTATGACATCATTTCCACTGTATTTTATACCTGTGGCATCACAGCCACACTATCTATAACATTATGCCCACTATGATTATGACATCATATCCACTATATGGGACACCACACACACTCTGTGTGACAATACAACCACTGGATCTGACATCAAACCCACTATATCTGACATCACGTCCAGTATATGACATCACACCCATTATATCTGACATCACATACACTGTATCTGTGTCAACACACCAACTATATGTATGATATCACACCCATTGTGTGTGTGACATCCTATGCATTATATATGACAACACATCCACTCTTTATAAAAACCCACTTCTCCATCTTTGGCATCACAACCATTGTATTCATGATATCACATCCAATATATATGAAGTCACATCAACTGTATATGACACCACATCTTCTATACATGTGACATTACTTCCACTGGATCCATGTCATCACATCCATTCTATTGGTGACCTCACAACCACTCTATGTATAAAATCACACTGGGTGATGACACACATGGCATCACATTCAGTATACCTGACATCACATTCACTCTATTTGACATTACAGCATTTATGACTTCACACCCACTATAACTGATCATATCCACTTTGTGTCATCTCACCCAATGTGTAGATGGTATCACACACACTGTATGTATGACATTACATCCAATATATGTATGGAATCATATGGAGTACATATAATATCACACTCACTCTTTATGACATCACATACCCTGTATTCATGACATCACACCCACTATATATGACATCACATCTAGTGTATGTGACATCACATCCAGTATACATGTGCCATCACAGCCACTGTATCCATGACATACATTCACTCTATTCACAATACCATATCCAGGGTATATGACATCACATACACTATATCTTCCATCGCATGCCCTGTATCTGTGTCATCACATCCACTGTGTAGATGACATACATCATTGGGGTATGTATGATATCACACCCCAATATCTATGTCATCATACAAATTATAAATGACATCACATCCACACTTTATGACATCACACCTCCATATTTAAGACATAACAACCACTGTATTCTTTAGATCTCATTAACTGTATCTGTCTAATCAAACACACTGTATATATGACTTCATACTCACAATGTTTATGACATCACATTCACTGTATATGATATGACATTCACTCTTTATGACATCACACCACATGTGGTATCACATCCAATGAATCTGTGTCATCACACCAATTTTATTGATGAATTCACACCCACTATAAATATGACATCACATTGTGCCTATGTATGACATCACAAGCACTATCCATGACTTCACACTCTTTATGATATCAAAATACAATACTTATGACACAACACTGACTATGTCTGACATCACATCCACTACACAGGTGTCAGTACACCCACTGTGTGGATGAAATCACAACCAATGTATGCATGACATCACACCCAATATATGTACGACATCATAAGCACTATATGTAACTCTGAGTTCTTCAACCTTCATTTGAAATGAGACCCTATGATATCCCGGAAGCAACACCAGAGCAATCCCACTCACCTGCAGGCAACTCGAAAGGAGACTTGACTCCCTTGGACAAGAAGAAAGGCTCACTGAGGTCCTTGACACGACTCGACTGGAACTCGAAGCTTCCCACAAAAACACGAGAAGAAGCACAATATAACCCCCTCAACTAGAGATGAGGCCTTATTTCCCTGTGGTTACTTGAACAGAACACCAGGCTTCTCCTCAGATACTCGGATAAAGTCTAAAATCCCTGTTGCACACATCTAGGAAAAGCACAAATGCCCTGCCTCAATAAGAAGGAGTTCTGACAACTCGAGATCAAAGTTACAGACTTCACGAGATGAGGGCTGACTCTCTTGGAGATACTCAATAGGAACTCTGATATGTAGCCCTGTCAAAACAAGAAAGGAAACCTGAGATTCATACCTCAACTAAAG
>ML662448.1:36745-67470 GCA_007570785.1 Antilocapra americana
AAAAGAATCCCTGGAGAAGGGAATGGATACCCACTCCAGTATTCTAGTCTAGAGAATTCCATGATTAAAAAACTTCCCAGAGATCAATGACACCACTTCACAGATTGAAAGACCCACCTTGGAAAGCTACATGCCCCCTCAATGTTCATAGCATCATTATTTACAATTGCCAAGATATGGAAACAACCATATCAATAGATGAATGGATAAATAAAACTTGATATACATATATATCTAGAGGAATACTACTCAGTCATAAACAAGAATGTGTTTTTTCCATTTGCAGCAAAATGGATGGACTTGAAGGGCATTATGCTGAGTGAAATAAGTCGGATAGAGAATGACAAATATTGTATGATTTCACTTACATGTGGAGTCTAAAAAATAAAGCAAACTAGTGAATATAACAACAACGAAAAAAGCAGACTAACTGACACACAGAACAAACTAGTGGTTACCAGTGGAGAGAGGAAAGGAGAATAAGAAGTAGAAACTATTAGTTATAAAATAAGCTACAGGGGGCTTCCAGTGAAAAAGAGTCCGCCTGCCAGGTCAGGAGACACAGACTCCATCCCTAATCTGCGAAGACCCCACATGTCTTGGAGCAACTAATCCAAGGCACAAAAACTGTTGAGCCCATGCCTTAAAGTCCATGCCCTCGAGTCTGTGCCCAGCAACAAGAGAAGCCACCACAATGACAAGTCTTTGCACTGCAATTAAACTATAGCCCCCACTCGCCACAACTAGAGGAGAGCCCGCATGGCAATTAAGACCCAGCATAGCCAAAAATAAAATAAGCTACATGGATATATTGTACAGCATATAGCATTTCATAATAACTATAAATGGAGCATAGAATATAGCTATTAAAATTGTGAATCACTATATTATACACTGTAACTTATATAATATAAAAAGTCAATCATATATCAATTAAAAAAAGTCCCACTGAATTCCCAGCACAAAGAATGGAAAAAGATCCATTATCATGTTAGAATACCAAGGATAAGGAAATTACTCTAAAAGCTTCCAGAAAGGAAAAAGTCATTAATATGCAAGTGATTAAAAATGAGGACAAATGGAATCAGCTTTCTCAGTCTGAACACAGTTGGATAAAATCTTCAAAACTGTAAGAGAAAACAATTTCCAAACTTAAATTCTATGCCCTGTCAACTAGTAACCTAATGTAATGATAGAATAGAGACATTTTCAGGTATGTAATACCTCAGAAAAACTTTATCTCCTGTGTTTGCATTCTTCACCAAAATCAGAAAGACAAGAAAATAATTGGCCCACACAGGCAGGAGGTATACTCTTTTTCTGGTATTGTTAGACTTGTTAGATCATGTGTATGGATTACTCTGGTTTGGATGGAATGAAAAGAAGTGAGGAAAGGAGGTAGTAAATCCAGGATTCTCTGGCTTTTCATCAGGAGGGCTGGGGACGATGCCCCTTGATGAAATCCTATTGACAGGGGATATTGAGCCATTTGAAAGGGCTCTCAGTGTAAGGAGACTGATCCCTCCTGTAGCATTCAGAAAATGTTAGTCCCCTTTATCCAAGTTATTCAAAATTTCCATTAGTTCTATTATCAGACATTTTTTAATGTTTTATATAGTGATTTATGGCTGAGCTGGGTCTGCATTGCTGCGTACAGGCTTTTGCTAGTTGCAGTAGGCAGAGGCCACTCCCGAGCTGTGGTGGGCTGGCTTCTCATTGTGGTGGCTTCTCTTGTTGTGGAAGATGGGATCTAGAGCACACAGGCTCAGTAGTTGTGGCACACTGACTTAGTTGCCCCTTGGCATATGGGATCTTCCTAGAGCTGGGATCAAACTCACGTCCCCTGCACTGACAGGCAGATTATTCACCACTGGGCCACCAGGGAAATCCTCTAAGACTTCTTAAAGATGTGCAGTCCTTACAGATACTTGGGAAGAACAGCTGCCTTTCTTCAGGGGACAAAACTCCCTGTTCTTTAGGGGAATTGCTCAACCCCCTGCCTCCACCCATGCTGTCCGAACAGAAGCTGTCATCTTCTGCCTTCTCAGTCACAGTGATAGATTTGGGAGTAGGGAAAAGTGCCAGACTGGACCAATGATCACATTCCACATTCCAGCCCTTAGTGACTGGCCTGGAGGAGGGCACATGACCCCAAAGGATCAATCACACTTTTGGAGATTTGCCCCCCTTTTATATCCCCAATGAGCTGTCAAGGGGGCAGGTAAGCTTCCATGTGAACCCATGATTTTCCAATGGTCAGGATCCCAGCCTAATGGAGAAAGCCAGTTCTACAGCAGGAAGTCACCATGTACACGGGAAGACACAAGCACAACAAAAAGCAGGGGCCGAGAGGCAGAGAGAATACTCCACCATCACTGAGTCCCGCTGCCTGGGGCTGTCCTCCTGCAACTTCCTCGTGAGAGAGTTCGTCCTCCTCTTTTCTCTGGAACTGTTTCTTTCTTTTCTGTGGCTTGCAACCAAATGAACTCTGAGTAAAACACTGCTCTGACTTCTATATTTTTTATTAAAAAAGTAAATTGTTCATAAACTCCAGTACTCCCACTATTATAAGAAAACCAATGCATGAATAGTCTGGAGTAGGCTCTTGAGAGTCATTAGGATTCAAGGAGATCCAACCAGTCAATCCTAAAGGAAATCAACCCTGAATGTTCATTTGAAGAACTGATGCTGAAACTGAAGCTTCAATATTTTGGTTACCCGATACAAAGTGCCAACTCATTGGAAAAGACCCTGATGCTGGGAAAGACTGTGGGTAGGACGAGAAGGGGAAACAGAGGATGAGATCATCGGATAGCATCATTGACTCAAAGGACATGAGTTCAAACTATCTCTGGGAGATCGTGAAGGACAAGGAAAGCTGGCATGCTGCTGTCCATGGGGTTGCAAAGTGTTGGACATGACTTAGCGACTGAACAACAACAGTGAATGACTGTGATACACTCACAAGGGATAAATCCACCGATGTGTTGAGAGCTGCTGACTTGAGCTTCCTGGAATTCATTCTAGCTTAGGTAGATGACAATGATTCACTTAATGATGAAATGTTTCAGCAGACAGGTCACCTTCTTTCCCCTACCAGCCACTAAATTTTCTTACATGGGGTTCTGTTCTTACCAAGATGACCCTGGACCCAGCCTCCAGTGTTTGGCCACATTCTAGCTCAGAAAAGCTGACATTTCAAAACCCAGCCTTCCCCAGGTCCCAATAGAGGAGATTAGAGATACTTGTCTCTGGGTCACTGGGGAAGAAAAGAACATTTGAAAGTTGTGTCCTTTGATACAGTTCATTTCTCCTCTAATGGAGGCATTGGCTTTGAAAAAACGTAGAATGCTTAGAATATAAACAAATAACGCCTCTATAAGAAAGGAATGTTACTGCCAAAGCAAGTTTCAGGAGATAAAAGCAATCTTTAATTCACAAAGCAAATTTCCCATCTCATCCCTAAATAATTTATCTTTTTTTTCTTGGAAAGGAAAACTAAACTTTTGCTTGGGAAAACAAAATTTGTCTTTGTCAGCTGGCGCTGAATAGCATAAACAGCTCATGTGTAGTAGGTGAGCTGTTAGCAGTAGCTTCCAAAGCCTTCCCTGGCAGCTCAGATGGTAAAGAATCCACCTGCAGAGCAGGAGACCAAGATTCCATCTCTTGGTGGGGAAGATCTCCTGGAGAAGAGGATGGCTATCCACTCCAGTATTATTGCCTGGGAAATCCCATGGACAGAAGACCCTGGCGGGCTCACAAAGAGTTGGACACACAAGCTCTCTTTGTTGCCTATCTTGTGTCTGCTCCATTGCGCGGCTGTGTACAACTCTCTGTAGCTCCATGGGCTGTAACTCATGAGGCTCTTCTGCCCATGGGATTTCCCAGGCAAGAATACTGGAGTGGGTTGTGATCTCCTCCAATTGCCTGTCTCCCTCATCTATACGAAAAATCAGTCCCATCTTGGGAATTCCCTGGTGGACTAAGTGGTTAGGACTTGGTGCTTTCACCGCCAAGCTAGATCTAATTCCTGGTTGGAGAATAAAGATCCTGCAAGCTATAAGGTATGGTTGAAAAGTAAATAAATGAATAAAAAGTAAAAGAAAAATGAGTCCCATCTTGAAAAGATATGGAAGGGGACTGTTTGGAGAGAAGTCAAATAGCACATAAAATTATAGGAGAATTTGAAATCTGTTCCAAACAGTCCTCATAAGGTTACCTCTTCCTTGTTCTTTCATTTTTATTTTTATTAACATTTTTGGCTGCACTGGGAAGCCTATAGGATGTTAGTATCCTGAACTGTGATTGAACTTTTGCTCCTGCAGTGGAAGCCCAGTGGACAACCAGGAAGTTCCTTCCATTTGGTCTTGTTTCCCATTTGTTCATCAAGAACCCCACAGGGAAAAGGCAAAGTTGCTCTTTCTTCCTGCTTATCTTGCTCTTCATGTCCAGTGGCAGGGTGTGTATGACAGAGACCTCATGTAAGACATGTACAACATATATATTCTTCTTCACTCACATAAACTTTGAACTGTAATGGCAATCTTGCTCTACAAAGACCTGTGGGGCCCAGGCTCCTTCTAACTTGTGGCTGCCCCATTCCTAGATTGTTGCTTTTGCCTCCATGATCTAAGAGGGCTCACCTTCAAATCTGTGTTCCAGCAGGCTTGGAGCAAAGCTGTGAAATGTATCAGGGACATGGAGGATGCATCCCTTTATCTAATGCAGTGGTCATGAAACAAAAGACTGCAAGTAGGCCATCTTTCATACACTGGATCATGTGTTCTTTGGTCAGATTTTGGTGACCATTATTTTCAAACTCTTGTAAGCTAGATTCCTGATATTCATTTATGTTGCTGTTGTTCAGTCCCCAAGTATTTCCCACCTCTTTGCCACCCATGGACTGCAGCATGCCAGGCCTCCCTGTTCCTCACAATCTCCCATAGTTTGCCCAAATATTGACTTATAACCATGATGATTTCTTTGTCCCTTATGCCTTACTTTTCTCATTGGGATATTTTACTACAGAAAACCCAGCCTTACATTTTGACTTCTTCCTGAATGGCTGTATTTTCAAGGGTGGAATCAGTGCCTGGCTATGCCAGCTTCTCCTTTGCTTCCACTCACAAATTCTCTGTGGACAGTTACTCTCACGTTACCATTCCATGTCTTTGTCAGAATTTGATTCAAAGATAGCACTTCCCCTGCCCCTCTGCAGTGGAAATCACTCCCCAGGCAAGTTAGGAACTTGTTGTACCCTGGATGGAGGGTAGGTAGGAATTATAAGAGATGTCCCAGTAGAGAATGTCTCATCCACACCATCCATATCCTAGCTCTGGTCCCCTTTTTGATTTGGGTCAGGACTTTCTTCCATTCTCTCCCTCCATGACAATTCCTCTTGGTGTTTTACTCTCAACACACGAGCTTCCAGCTCTTAGGATTTCTGAAGCAGGCATGTAGCTTCTTAACACTCCTCCATCCTATGAGGTCTGCCGCCTTCAAACACCCTCCCAAGTCTATATTCACTCTTTTGCCCCAGCACATCCTCTTGGTTACACCCATGAGATTTTATTTACCACCCTGC
Source organism: Antilocapra americana (assembly GCA_007570785.1). Lineage (NCBI taxonomy): Eukaryota > Metazoa > Chordata > Mammalia > Artiodactyla > Antilocapridae > Antilocapra > Antilocapra americana. Next base: position 42,330 of record ML662448.1, read on the forward strand.
GTTCTTCCTTCAATCTCGAACTTGCTCATGACTCAGGAGCTGTCTGTACATCAGGGAAGAACAACTGTGAATCAAGTCTGGGGAAACTTCTGAGACTATTCCATCCTATGTGAGTAACAACTGAAAGAACTCAATGTTCCCAGCTCAAAAAAGAAGACTGGATGGTTGCCATCTTTGAGCTGTTGGAGGGCTGTCTTGTGGAGAGAGTAGACCATTTCCATAAGGTTTATATAAAATGTGATCTTTTTTTAAACCAATGCACAACTATTACTTTGGCTTTGGCAGTGGGTGGGTGGGGGAACAATAAAGGCACACACATGATTGGACTTGTTCTGAGTAGTCCAGAATGGCAAAACTTGGATACAAAAGGAACACTTTCTGATGCAGAATCAAAACGAACCTTTGAAGAAGTGGAGTTGTCCAATATGAGACGGGTTGCCTGGAGAAGTAGTGAGATTCTTATTTGAATGGTATGCAAGAAGATGACAATGAACACTTGATTTCAAGCAGAATGAGGAGCTGAACAATGTGGTATACCTAGAAGGCATCCTCTTGATTGAAAAGTAAACAGAACCTTCTTGGTTAGCTCAGATAAGAGGGAGATTTGGGAAAGAATTCAGCTCTCATTGCATCCAAGGAAAATTTTAGCACTAAGGCTGCAGGAGGGGGGGAATGAAATCAACTCCAATCCATGCCCCCTGTGATGACTCAGCTCTGAACTCTGTTTCTTTCTTTTTTTTTTCCTTTAGTTTGATCTCTTTCCCCACAATCTGAGACACCATTGACATGACTAGATTAGCTTGACTTGAGTCACGTGTTCAGTCCTGATTCAATCTACAATGGTCATGGTGGTGGAGTCTCGTGATTCAAATGTAAAATCTCCTTGATGACAGAGACCATCTACACTGTGGGTATAAAAATTCTCAGAAAAGTTGGGAGGGGCAGACAGCTTAAAAATAATATACAGAATCCTGTCCAAACTCAGGACTCACCAATTCTGAGTCTTTAGTAATTTCAAGCAGATGATGTTCTCCATGTGGTTGTAAAGAGGCCAGGACTACTTCATATTCAGCTGAAGGCACGCACTTGAATTAAAGTGAGGAGTCAACAGAGGTTAGAGAAGGATGAATCAATGGAAAAAGAGCAATTGGGGCCCACTGATTGACTCACAGACCCTGATGTGTTGCCAGCTGGAACAAGCATTGTCTAGGACAGAGATACCCCGGGGCTGAATTACAAGTTAAAAAAAAAATCTGTGTCCATGCAGGGTTTTTCCCATGCAATTGTTTATTTGGCTGTGCTGGGTCTTCATTGCTTCATGACCTTTTCTCTGGTTGAAGCAAGAGGGGGCTACTCTCTAGTTGCAAGGGTTTCTCATTGTGGTGGCTGTTCTTATTGCAGAGCACAGGGTCAAGGATCAGGGGGGGCCTTCAGTAGCTGCAGCTCCCAGGCTCTAGGTTTCTGGCTTGGTATTTGTGGCACATGGGCTTAGTTGCTCTGTGGCATATGGGATCTTCCCAGACCAGGGATCAAACTCATGTTCCTTGCACTGGTTGGTGTAGTCTTTACCACTGAGCCACCACAGAAGCCCAACCCATGCAGTTTAAATTTTTTTAATTTTAAAATACTTTTAGATACACAGAAAGACTGTATAAATAATAGAGTTCCCATGTACCCTATAGGTCCTCCCACCCAGTTTCCTCTCCCAGTTACTATGATCTATTATCAGGACTAATAGAGAAACATTAATGTTTTTAACTTATACTCCACACTATATTTGGATTTCATGAGTTTTTCTCTAATGTAATTTTTCCACTCCAGGATCCCATGCAAGATACTTGGATAAGTTTTTTTAGGGTTTCTGGAAAGAATCAACACAGATTTAGTGGCTGAAAATGTAAATATATTGTCTGGAGTTCGAGAAGGAAAAGTCCTAAGTGTGCAGGGTACCCTTCCTCCAAAGTCTCTTGGGGAGAACCCTTCATGCCTTTTCCAGCTTCTGGTGGCCCCAGGTACTCCTTGGCTTTGTGTGGGCTATATCTTGGAGCAAGATGCTGATCTCTGTGACCATCTTTATATGACCTTCTTTGTGCATCTTTGGGCCTGTGTGCTTCAAACTCCACCCTCATTTCTCTTATAAAGACACCCAGTCATTGAATTTAGGGATCACACTAAATCCAGGATAATGTCATCTTGAGGTCCTTAACCTAATTACAGGTGTAAAGTCTTATTTCCAATGAAGGTCAGATTCACAGGTACTGAGGGCTGACATTTGGACATAGGTTTTGAGGGGGATAAAATTCAACCAACTGTGGTACACATGTTCCCTTTGGCTTCTTGAGGTTATGAGAGTTTCTCAGAGCTTCCCTGCTTCTAATCAACTTGCCTTTTGAGGACTGAAGATCAATATTCTGTAGACTGCATCTGGTTTGAGTTTGTCTGATGTTTTCTAATGGTTAGACTGGTGTTGTACCATGATAGCTGAGTGCTGAAGAACTGATGCTTCCAAATTGTGGTGCTGGAGGAGACTCTTGAGAGTCTCTTGGACAGCAAAATCAAACGGGTCAATTCTAAAGGAATCAACCCTGAATATTCATTGGAAGGAATTATGATTAAGCTGGAGTTCCAGTATTTGGCAAACTCATGCAAAGAGTCGACTCATTGGAAAAGACCCTGATCCCGGGAAAAATTGAAAGCAAAAAGAGAAGGGGGCAACAGACGATGAGATGGTTGGATGGCATCACCGACTCAGTGGACATGAGTTTGGGCAAACTCAGAATGATAGTGAAGGACAGAGAAGCCTGGCGTGCTGCAGTCCATGAGGTCACAAATCATTGGACACAACTTAGCAACTGAACAAGACTGGGGTTAAGAGCTTTGGGGAGGAGCAACACAGAGTTGAATTGCTCTTCTCAACACAACATATCAAGTGTACATGTTCTCAACTTAGCTTACCACTGAAGAGGTTTACTGTGACCACCTGGCTAAGTGTTTACCAGGCTTCTCTGTGGCAAGGTTTCCTTCCTGTTCTCCTGCTTCCATACTGCACCCTTTGTAAGAACATCACTAAGCATAGTTCAGCCTTAAGAGGTGGGGGTAACGCTTCACTGCTTGAGTGGGGAGCATTTGCATACATTGTTTGGAATTCTTTTATGGTCCTTCCAATTTTGCATGCATGCTATCATATGAAAGGTGGGTTTCATGGATTCCAACCAGAGTCCCATGGCCATTCCCCAGTTCCCCTTAGGGAGTCTTAAGTGCAGAACAAATCATCTGAGGAGAAAATGCTCTGAAGAGTTTTCATTAAGAACAGAAAATGATATAGGACAGATTTATTCACAGCATGGACTGATGTAGTCCACATCTGCTTTGGGGTCTGCAGTAACATACGTATAGATGTTGAAAGTGACATTCAGAAACTGCATAGCAAGTTGACAGAGTAATCTTATGTTCATTGAATTGAATAATAAAGATGCCTTTATTATGATTAATTTCCCAGTAATTCACTTATATTGCCCTTTCTACAAGGATTGGTCCAGGATGAAATGGGGCTGGGCAGAAAATGGTCTCCAGCACAGAGTGGACCCCATTGTGTGTGGCCTCATGCAGCCTCAGGTGTTCCAGGCTGCCCTCTTCTCCTTATGCTCCCCACATTTGCCCTTTGGTCCCAGATGTGAGTGAGGCCTGGACACCCACACAATGGGCAGCTGTCCAGGTCCCATCCCAGAACCTTTTGGCAGTGACCTTCCCTACAGGGCATGCTGTTCTCAATGCCTCTCTCCAAAAGCAAGACAGTCCCTCTGTGGTGCCTCCATGGGCAGCACTCTCTGCTGCTCTGAGCCTGGCTTTGGTCAACTCCTATCTTCAGTCACCTCCATGGGCAGCCACAGCCAGCCCCGCCTAGGAAATGCCTGCTCTCACCATGCTCTCGGCATCCAGGCCTTTCTATGAGCAAAGCCCTTTCAATTTCTTTCACTCGTGGTCAGGCACATGCAGGGAGCAGCAGGAGGGGTCAGGAGCCTCAAGTCCTGAAAGGGCTTCAGATGTTGACTCTTACTGCTCTCTCCAAATGCAGTCATTCAGATAGTCATGTGAATAAGAGGAGTCCCTGACCAGGGCATCTCACCAGAGCTGAATTTAAAATGATATATACAGAGGGCCACAGGCACATGAAAAGACATCCAATTACTAATTGTTAAGAGAAATGCAAATCAAAACTACAATGAATGCACCAGTCAGATCCGCCATCATTAAAAAGCCTACAAATGGCAAATTCTGGAGCAGGTCTTGAGAAAAGGGAACCCTCTTCCATTGTTGGTGGGGATATAAATTTGTGCAACTGCTATGGATAATCAAAAAGATGCACATACCTGCTATGCTCATGAAAGTATTAGTTGCTTAGGTGTGCCCAACTCTTTGCAACCCCATGGACTGTAGCCCATCAAGTTCTTCTGTCCGTGGTAGAATTCTCTGGGCAAGAATACTGGTGTGGGTAGCCATTTCCTTTTTCAGGGGATCTTCTCAACCCAGTGATTGAAACTGTATCTCCTGATTTGCAGATGAATTCTCTACTGTCTGAACTTCCTATCTAATAGCAGCACTATTTATAATAGGCAAGACATGGAAACAACCTAAATTTACATCCACAGTTTAGTGGATAAAGAAAATGTAGCATACATACATATATATATGTATATACATATGTACATGTATATACATATATGTATATATATATGTAGCATGTATATATAGAGTATACATACATATATATCTATTATATATATATATATATATATATATGATAGAATACTGCTCTGCCATAAAAAAAACAACTAATGCCACATGAAGCAACATGGATGGACCTAGAAATTATCATACTCAGCAATGTAAGTCAAAAAGAAAAAGACAAATACCACATGATATCACTTATATGTGGAATCTAAAATATGACACAAATGAACTTATCTATGAGACAGAAACAGACTCACAGCCATAGAGAACACTGGTGGTTGCCAAGGGGGAAGAGGAATAGGGAAGGGATGGATTGGGAGTCTGGGATTAGCAGATGCAAACTATACACACACACACATACACACTGAATAACCTTGCTATACATGGGAAACAAACACAACATTGCAAATCAATTATACTTCAATAAAATCAATTTTTAAAAAGTTGTATATACCCCCTGTATTTGTATTGATATCACACCAAGTACAGAAAAACACAGAATCTGCATAATTCAAGAAATCTAATTTATGTAAAAACATACAAGCACGTTCAAATATTTGATATATCTCTGGTGGTCTAGTGATGAGGATTCAGTGCTTTCAAATATTTGGTATAAATAGAAATGTTTTTTTTAATTATTGACCTGGGCTTTAGTTGGGGAAAAAAATCCTGTCCTTATCTTGCAGATAACCTAATACTTGAGTGTATTGTGTTAAAATATATAAAAAATTAAATGGAAATTTGTATAATCCTATTCTGGCATTATTTTTCACTTAATAATATATTAAGAACTTTAAGAAAATGCCATTAGTCAGGCCACAATTGTGTACCCACCCCACCAGCCCCACTGGAGTCACTTTCCCCTTCCCTCCTCTCAAGGAATCCTCCCCAGAAGCGATCTCCACCCAGCCTCTGCTGGGACTTCTCTTCACAGTGGATCATCTTCTTGCTCTATAGCTCATTACACAACCTGGTTCACCACTGTCCCCCTACCTAGCTCACAGTCCAGCACATAGTACGTATTACAGACTGAACTGTGTGCCCCTAGATTCCTATGTTGGAGCCCTAACCCCCCTAGTGTGACAGTGTTTGGAGATGGGGACCTTTGCAAGTAAGCCAGGTTTAGATGAAGTATTGAGAGTGGTGTTCCCATGATGGGTGGGATTAGGGCCTTTATTAAAAGAAACCAGGGAGATGCTGTCTCTCTTGGCTGTTTGAGTATGCAGTGAGAGGGTGGTGTCTATAAATCAGGAATAGAGACCTCATCAGAAGCCAATCATGCAGACACCCTAACCGTAGACTTCTAGCCTCCAAAACTATGACAAAATAAATTTCTGTTGTTTAAGCTGTGCAGTTTTCAGTACATTGTTAAGGCAGCCCAATCAAGCCAAGTAAGATCTTAGGTACTCAATACACGTTCCTTGACTGAATAAACAAGCAATATACAAACCTGGAGTGGACAAAATAGTTTCATGTTATTCATTCCTTGCAAGGATCCCTCTCTGCTTCAACTCCCTTTGATTTTCTAGGGAAAGTGTTAGTCGCTCAGCCATCTCTAACTCTTTGACCCCATGGACTATAGCCTCTGTCCATGGGATTTCCAAAGCCAGAATACTGGAGTGGGTCACTATTTCCTCCTCCAGGGGATCTTCCTGACCCAGGGATTAAACCCAGGTCTCCTGAGTTGCAGGCAGATTCTTTACCATCTGAGTCACCAGGGAAGCCTCAAAGCACACATCTGATAAAGGTGGGATTTGAATTCATGCATGTAGAGCACAGTGAACAAGCAGCTTAACCCCTCGGCCTTAACCACTTGGACACCCTGTCCTCATTGATTTCCAGAGTGTTTCACAAAGCCTGAGACTTTTTCAGGCCAGAGATACAAGATCAATCTGGGTCCTTAGGGCCTGGTAAAGTGGAAGAAAGAGAAGTCGTTCGGTCATATCCGACTCTTTGTGACCCCACGGACTAACTGTAGCCCACCAGGTTCCTCTGTCCATGGGCTTTTCCAGGCAAGAATACTGGAGTGGGTTGCCATTTCTTTCTCCAGGTGATCTTCCCAATCGAGGGATTGAACCCGTGTCTCCTGCATTGCAGACAGATGCTTTACCGTCTGAGCCACCAGGGAAGTCTAAGGTTTGGTAAAGGCACCTCGAATCACTTGATGGTAGGCTCATCCAGTCCTGAGCTCATCCAGATTCTGAAGACCTATTTGGATTTAGTGCAAGGAATGCTGTGATTGATTAGCAATGCCTTTTTGACTGTGGGTAGGTTACGTGGAGGCATCCAGGCCAATCCTGACCCAGAAGCTGCTGCTTAGGGTGCAATTAGGCACAAGCACTAAAAAGCAGAGATGTTACTTTGCCAACAAAGGTCCATCTAGTCAAGGCTATGGTTTTTCCAGTAGTCATGTATGGATGTGAGAGTTGGATGGTGAAGAAAGCTGAGTGCTGAAGAATTGAAGCTTTTGAACTGTGATGTTGGAGAAGATTCTTGAGAGTCCCTTGGACTCCAAGGAGATCCAACCAGTCAATCCTAAGGTAAATCAGTCCTGAATATTCCTTGGAAGAACTGATGCTGAAGCTGAAACTCCAATTCTTGCGCCACCTGATGCTAATAACTGACTCATTGGAAAAGACCCTGATGCTGGGAAAGATTGAAGGCAGGAGGAGAAGGGGATGACAGAGGATGAGATGGTTGGGTGGTATCACCAACTCAGTAGACATGAGTTTGAGTAAGTTCTAAGAGTTGGTGATGGACAGAGAAGCCTGTCATGCTACAGTCCATGGCATCGCAAATGGTAGGACATGACTGAATGACTGCAATGTACTGATTGAGGCACAGGCAGCTGGTACCAGCACAGGCACCTCCTCTCTAAGCAGTGTACTATTGCAGTCCCACCCTCAATGGCCTCCCAGCTTCTGCAGGTGCAAGAAGAAGAAGGACCATGGTGGGTGGAGGAGATGGTAAGAGTCTGCTGCTCAGATGACCAAGGAGTCCCCTCGGTCAGAAAAGCTCTTGAGCTCAAAACAGTCTATACAGGAACAGCATAGCATGCATGCTAGTGCGTCTGACAGAAGGTGAATTCCATTCCATAAATACTCATTTAACACCTTTCACAATATGTGCTCAATATGTACTAAGTTGGTTCAGTCATGTCCAACTCTTGGCGACCCCATGGACTTTAGCCTGCCAGGCGCCTCTGTCCATGGGATTCTCCAGGCAAGAATACTGCAGTGGGTTGCCATGCCCTGCTCCAGGGGGATTTTCCCAAGCCAGGGATCGAGCTTGTATATCTTTAAGTCTCCTGCATTGGTAGGTGGGTTCTTTACCACTAGTGCCACCTGGGAAAACCCCACTTTTCACAGGCCTAGCATTGTGCTGAGCACCATGAGGACATAGAAACATCTGAGTCCTGTCTCTGAGGGGCCAATAGCCCTCCCGGGAATGTAACTGGCCAGGTGATGTGTGTACAGGTGGTCCAGGAAAGGAGGTTGGAGGGGGTTGGCGCCCAGATACTAAGAGACAGCTGTGACGTCCAGTCAGGAGGGCCTCCTGTGACAGCCCAAGGGAAGTCGGGGCTGCAGGGAGCAGGAAAGAGCCTTGCCCTGGGGCATGGGAGTCAGGCCACTGACTCTGCTGTGCAGAGCTAAGGGCAAGGACATGGGCCCTGGAGAAAGGACCGAGGGCCAGCCCATGGGGGTCACAAGGAGTAAGACCAGTGCCCAGTAGAGCCTAGGTACTTGACAGAGCAGGGTAACTACTGACCAGCTGGGCCTCTGCCTCAGGCCCCAGCTGGGGAGCATTATAAAACAGAGGTGGGTGAAGGGTCAGGTGCCCCATGTCCAATGGGGGGCACAAGCACCCTGCAGACCCCAGCAGCCAATGCTGCTAAGGAAATGAGGACAGAGTGCAAGGAGCATAGGGCAGGACATGCTGGGTGACAGGAACTCCCAAAATAAAGGCTCAGAGGCACAGAAAATACAGCAGATGCCTGACCTGCTGGAGCAGAGGGATGGGGATGGGGAGAAGAGGCAATCAGAGGACATAGGGCAAGGCAGACAACTGAGCTCTTAGCAGCTTAGTGAAGAGACCAGACACTATAGCTGGTGGAACTGGATGGCTGGGGATAAAGTCCTGACTTCCTCTTCCCAGCTGTGTCACATTAGGCAACTTACTTAACCTCTTTGAACTCTGATCCTTCAACTAGGGATGACAACAGCACCTGCCTCACAGGGTTGTGGTAAGGACTGAGTTACAAACTATGAATCACTGAGAACAGCGTACTGACACATAGTGCTCAGTAAACATCTACAAAGGTGATAGTTATGTAGAGTAAAGCAATCAGAACATCAACCAATATTTCCCAGATTGTTTCCCATGGGATCCTCAACTAAGAGATACTTCCATCAAAAAGATTCTTACAGCCAAATTTGGAAAACGTCTCCTCTTATATCCACATCAAGCTCTGACAAATCCACAGTGAGAAAAACAAACAAAACAAAAAAATCCTAACTTTATTTAGCCCAGTGTTTCCCAAACCTAGAGGATCATGGAAACCTCTGCATACCTTGGAGGACAGTACTACACAGGCCACCAGTCTGGAAAGTGCTGTGGGGGCAGACAGTAGGGGAGTCTATGAAAGTGGTGGAAAGCATCTCCAGGAAAAGCCATGTGGCAGGGGTTAAGCCACAGCGAGATTCCTGTGCCCAGAGAGGAGAAGGGACGAAGGCCAGTGAATTGCCAGAGCTGAGGGCCCCAGAGAAGAAGGGGTGGGCAAACAGGGTTGACCCAGGGCAGGGCAGACAGAGAAGACAGAGGATCCAGAGGCGATTCTGAACATTTACATTTGAGGAGGGAGGAAATGCAAGAGCAAAAAGGAGGTGAGGGCTGAGGGCCACCCCTCATTCCACCCAGCCCCCGGTCACCCTTCCTGATTTGTGCCTGAGGTGGTATAAGCCCTGTGGCTTCCCACAGGATAGGGGGATCTGGAGAGAAAAGGGTGGCAGCAGCTGCTTACTGGGAGAGAATAACACCCAGAAGACACAGAGACGTTCTATCCCCTCTATACAAAATCATGTGATTAGAGAATTGACAACAGTTGTCCAGGGCCTCTAGGCTGAACTTCGTGCTGGTGATGAAAAGAAGCAGAAGCTATACTCTGCACTCCAGGAATGGGCTCTGCTGACCACTAAAGGCTGAGCGACTTCAGGGAAGTTGCTCCATGTCTCTGGTCCAAACTTCTTCTAAGTTTGGTCCTCAAGCCCCACTTCCTTTGTTCTTGGTTACATCAGCCATAGCCGTAACATTTCTCCACCCTTGCTCTGGTACCAAAGGCCTTCCCCACCCCATGTACTCAAGTTTCTGCACCCCATCACTGTAATCACCCCACCCGTGGCCTCCTGGCCCAGTCACTCACCCCTGGAAGGCCTGGTGGCAGCACTGGTGCACCTCAAAGCTGCTGCTGTTGAGGGTCGTGTTCAGGAGGGGCACAAAGTCCACTGCAGGTCCCCTGGGCATGTAGAGGATGCCTGTGCAGAGAAAGCAGCTAGTGGGCAGGGTCCAGCCCCTTACTATCCCCCTCAACCCTACCCAACGATTGCCAGAGAGGCCAAGGCCTCATTGCCTAGCCCTGGACTGAGCCCACCAGGCCTGTACTCACTGGTCACACAGGCGTTCACCAGGGACACACAGGCCCCCATGCAGAGCGCCTGGAGCACAATCTCAGAGAAGTTGCTCATCCACTGGGGAGCCATGGAGGCTGCAGGAGGACAGGAGGGCTCAGGTCCAGGACTCCACAGGCCCCTCTGGCTTTGTCTGCTAACCAGCCTTCCTCTTCTGGGGGCCAGAGGAACAGACGCTGCCCTCTTGATGCTTGTTGAATCTGAGAGTCCTCATTGGCCTGACTAGATAGCGTTCCACACTTCCCCACGTGTCATCAGTGGCAGGTGTAGGGAAAGAACATTGAGTTTGGAGTCAGGCAGACTCAGGATTAAGCACAGGTTCAGCCATTTATTAGGATTCCCTGCTGGCTCATATGGTAAAGAAAGCTCCTGTCTCCAATGCAAGAGACCTAGGTTGTATCCCTGGGTTGGGAAGATCCCCTGGAGAAGGGAATGACAACCCACTCCAGTATTCTTGCCAGGATAATTCCACGGACAGAGAATCCTGATGGGTTGCAGTCCATGGGGTTGCAAAGAGTCAGACACGACTGCATGACGAACACAGTGACAGTTAACAGCCACTTTATAGCTGAGTGACTCGGGTCACATTTCACTTTTGCACAGCTCAGTTAGCTTTTCAATAAAATAGGATGGTTGCACCACTAGGCAGGGGACTGTGAAGGGTGAAACGGTTTTTTTGTAAAAAGCTAATAGTTCTATAGAGCCTTCCTCCCCAGGCCCCACAGGGCCTATCTGTCCACTATGGGCATGGGAACAGGCAGGTCAAAGCTTCAGCTGGGCAGCCAACACCATGACTCCAGACCCCTCCTAGGGCCCTGGGCCAGCCAAGCAGCAGAGAAATCATGAAATTCCAGGGTTGGGAGGGAGTTCCATAACCTCCTTGTTCAGGCTCTGCCTTAGACCAAGAGGAGAACTGAGGCATACAGATCTCTTGGAAGTTGTAGGTATCTGAGAGCCAGAACTGGAGACCAACCTCTGCTGCAAATCCTGCCCTTTATAGGAGGTTGGGGAGGCCCCTCTAGGACTCACTCAGGCCTCCCAGCATGATCCCAATAGAGCTGATGTTGGTGAATCTGCAGAGGAAAAATATTGTGAGCATTTCTGCTCTGACCTGAGAAGGCAGAAGATGAGAGGTGATGTGCTTCCCACAAGGATGTGCTCAAACCACCCGAGGCATGCTAAGTCACTTCAATCATGTCTGACTCTTTGTGACCCATAGACTGTGGCCCCCCAGGCTCCTCTGTTTATGAAATCTTCCTGGGAAGAATGCTGGAATGGGTTGCCATGCCTTCCTCCAGGAGATCTTCCCAATCCAGGGTGGAACCTAAATTTCAGAATCTCCATCAGGAATGTGGGAATAACAGTATCCAACTGGGAGGACTGTCATATAGATCATGTCATATATAGGAAGAACTAGGCATAGAGTAGGTATTTATTTATTTTATATATTAATTTCAGATTTTCTTTTATTCTTATTTAATTTTTAACTTTTTGGCCAGACCACACAGCTTGTGTAATCTTAGTTCCCCAAACAGGGATTGAACCCATGCCCCTGCATTGGAAGCATGGAGTCTTTAACTGCTGCACCATCAAGGAAGTCCCTAGAGTAGGTATGTAAGCAACGTAACTCTCTTTCCCTTTTGCTGTGAACACTTGTGTAATTTCCTAGAAGTACTAACATCCAACATGGAACAATTTGGGGGGAATAAAAAGGCTTAGACCCATACCTCACACCATAAAAAACTAATTCTAGATCATTAAAGCAGATAAATATTAACACTTTAAACATTAACTATTAGAAACTATAGGATAATAGTATTATTGTTACAGAATAGCATTTTGCTCTCATCCTGTAGAGGAGCAAACTGAGGCTCCTATAAGTAACTGAAGAAGTTCACACAGCAAAAAGGCAGTTGTGTCACAATTTGAAGTAAGTTTTGTCTGACTCCCAAGATCGCATCATTTTAACTACTTCATCATACTGTTTCAGGAACTTAACCTTTACCAGGTTTCTGAAATGGATGTAAGTTTCTAAATTTAGAAATAATGTAAGAAATGCAGAGATTTGGTATAAATTTGTATTTTAAAAAAAAAATTCTGAATATGGAATGAAGGGAAACAAAAATAAAAATAACCAGGAAAAATATATGTAGAAAATATGGAACTTCCTGGTGGTGCAGTGGCTAAGACTCCATGCTTCCAATGCAAGCAGTCCATGTTTGATTCCTAACTGGAGGTCTAATATCCTACATGATGCATGGTGTGGCCAAAATGTTTTAAAAAGAAAATGAAAAAGAGTCAATATCTTTATAACATACAGAGTTTTATACATTGATTGAAAACATTAAGGTTCTTGCATTCTGCTTACTCACCTACAATCACCCTCCAGACAGCAGCCCAACTACTGCTAAAATGTCACAAGTCAAATTTTCAGTGACTTCCAACTGTTCTTTGGCCTGGGCCACTCTGTTACAATTAACACCTGTTCTATGTGGACTTCTCTCACTTCTCCAAACCAGTGCTTTGGACAACCTCAGAGCCTTTGCATGTATCTATTTCTTTGCCTGGAATGCTAGTCCCCATTTCTTCTGGCCTCTGCTCCTCCCTCCAAGTCTTGGTCTAAATATCCATCTCAGGGCAGCCTTTTTTGGCTGCAGTGGGTGGCATGTGGAATCTTAGTTCCCTGTCCTTGGATAGAACCTGAGCCCCCTTCAGTGGAAGCGAAGAGTCTTAACCACTGACTAGGGAGGCCTCCCCTGTCCAGTCAGTCCTATCTAGTCAAGGATAGACCCCATCCCTGATTCTTTTTATTGTTTCCATCATAGAATTTACTGCAGATTGTGGTTTAAAATTTTGTATTCCTTAGTTTTCTTGTGTCTTTCACTAGATGTAAGTTTCATGTCACCAGGGACCATGTCTGTCTAATTCCCCATTTTATCTCTGGTGCCCAGCAGAAGGCCTGGCAACTCAGAGGTCTCAACAAATACTTGCTGAAGTAATGAATTTCACTGAAAAAGATCCTGAAGGCACATGAGTATGTGTGTGCTCAGTCACTTTAGTCATGTCTGAGTCTGAGACTCCGTGGACTGTAGGCTGTCAGGCTTCTCTGTCCATGGGATTTCTCAGGCAAGAATACTGAAGAGAATTGCCATTTCCTCCTCCAGGTGGTCTTTCCAATCCAAGGATCAAACCTGTGTCTCCTGAATTCCAGGTGGATTCTTTAATGCTGAACCACCAGGGAAGCCCAAATGTACATACTGCCAATGTCCCTAGAGAAGACAGTTATACTGGAGCTAAAATTAGGAGTGCGGGGAAACCTGAGCTTTTTACTCCATATAAACCTTTAAAAAAAACTAAAGAGTACATTACTTTATCATTAAAAAATAATTTCAAAGACACAAAAATATTTTATGTTAAAAGCTCCTAGTAACCCAGGAAACACACGCTAAAATAATGAGCTATTATTATTTGCCCATTAAAGTAGCAATACTTATTCTTGTTTTAAAGAGGCTGCTCTGCCTGTTTAGTATGTAGTGAAATCAATGCTCACAGGCCGAGCTGGGATGGTTTCAGTTGTTATAACCCTTTGCAAAAGTTACTGGCAGCACACACACAAGGATTCATGCCATACAATTCAATCATGCCACATCTTGAAAATCTCCTGTGGAAACAATCTTCTTAGAGGGAAAAGTTCAGGGCAAAACCAACTCATTTCAGCACTGAGTATAAAAGCCAAATGGTAAAATTAGATATTATATTATTATGTTTACATTTACTATCATATAACTAGATATAATTGACTATATATTATAATACCTGTCATTTGGGGATGACGATATGATGGGTAATTTTTTGATTCTTAAACATGTTACATTGGCTATTATTCTTTTCGAAAGCGACACTTTAGAAAGCTTTTACATGTTGTTTTTTTTTTTTAATTCTTAACTGCACAAACCAACCCCTGAGCTGAATTCCATATATTGGAGATTAATGTGGTGAGATCTTTCTGTTTTACTCTCTTAGCTCCTCATTGGAGTTTCACACCCATTCCTTTGGGGGTAGTGGTGGCAGGTATGACACTGGTTTTCCAACAGAAGAGGCAATGTGCAATAGCTTGCCCAAGGCCACAGAATGGTAGCCTGTCTACAGCTGGAGTTCAGATATCTTCGAGAGAGAGAGAGAGAAGTGAAATGAACTGAGAGTCACTCACTCATGTCCGAGTCTTTGTGACCTCATGGACTATTCTAGTATTCTCCAGGCTAGAATACTAGAGTGGGTAGCCTTTCCCTTCTCCAGGGGATCTTCCCAACCCTTTTGCACTGCAAGCAGATTCTTTACCAACTGAGCCATCAGGGAAGCCAAGAGATAGAGGGACTTTGAGAAAGATGGCAGTGAAGCCTGAAGCTGTCTTGTTGCCCATGGCAATGAGATGTGGGAGGTTGAGCACCACCTCTGTGTGTCTCAGCCAGGCCTGTACGGGGACAGCTGCATCATGCCCTGACTCAGTGAGGGGACAGGGACACTCACAGAGATTCACTGCTTTTTGGAGCCAAACCACTCCTCACTGCCTGCAAGGCAGCACTGTTTGTACTCAGAGAGCCCCTGATAGGCCACAGACTCCTTCAGAAACAGCTTCATCTCCAGCAGCTCTGTCACCACCGAGCAGTCCTCCAAGGCCATGCCCATCAGGAAGGCCACTGGCCGCAGGATGTAGGAGCAGACGAGCTGAGGCACAAGGCAAGAGGAGCCACTGGGACTGGGGTTAATCTGGGCTCTGTGGGCATCCACCCACAGTCACCACTGGCCAGAACCACCCCCTCCACAGGTCAAGAGGGACTGTACCTGGAAGCTGAACCTCTGGATGTCCACCATGTGTCCCAGCCAGGAGAGGACATCGCTGATGAAGTCCAGCACAGCCAGAAAGGCAATCAAGTTGGCCATGATGTTGGTCACAACCTTCACGAACAAGGCAGCCCCACTGGTAGCTGCTTCTAAGAGGTTTTGAGCATCTCTGTCAATGGGACAAAGAGATGTCATTATAGGCCTTTCTCCACAAGTTCAGGGCTCCCTCACCTACAGGCTCAAACTTGGATAGAGCATGTCAGACCCAGGGGTCCATGTTTACCCTGGAGACCAGAAAGATGCTTGTCCAAGCACTAGGATAAGGCCCATATGTCTAGTGCAGACATCATCTAAGACAAACCACGAGCTGCATGCAACTTAACAAGCACTTGGAAGAAGGCAGATCTGAATAGAGATGTGTTGCCAATATACACACCAGATTTCAGAGCTTTAGTACAAGATAATATGAAATACCTGTCAAATTTTAGAAAAAAAAACTTAGTTTATTCAGCTCTACCAAGTCTTAGTTGTGACACACAGGATCGTTATTGCAGCAATTGTGGTCTTTAGTTGAATTATGAGTGGCCTAGTTCCCTCCATCCATGCATGCTCAGTCACTCAGTCATTTCCAACTCTTTGTCACTGTAGCCTATCAGGATCCTCTGATGGTCCAAGGAATTCTCCAGTCAAGAATACTTGAGTGGGTTACTATTTCCTTCTTCAGGGGATCTTCACAGCCTAGGGATCGAACCCATGTCTTCTGCATTGCCAGGCAGATTTTTTACCACTGATCCACCTGGGAAGCCCCTAGCTTCCTGACCAGGGATCAAACCCACACCCCCTGCATTGAGAGCATGGAATCTTAACCATGGGACCACCCTGAAATAGTAATAATTTCATATCAAATACACACTAAAATGACAAATTTTGGATATATTGAGTCAAAACACCTTACTAAAACCATCTTATTAAAAAATCATTGTTTTACTTTTTAAAGATGATCACTAGGAACTGTTAATTATACATGTGACTCATGTTACATTCCTCTAGGGCAATGCTGCCTCAGACCTCCAGGAAGCTATGAGGTTGGGGACCCACATTGTATCCACAAGTACACTTGTCCAACGTGTTGTCTTTCAATATATTTTTTAGGATTAAATGTTACACAAAGGTTGCTAAGACTGTGATGAAGAGATATTAGCAGGTGAGTGAAGTCAAGGACATCACTCACTATGTCAATGTGATTGATGCTTGGGTCATGTAGAGAGGTGGGGTGGTTTTCATGCCCTCCTCAGCACATACATACACACACACACACCAGGCACATCCCACTGGTCAGAGACTGGACAATAAGATTAGAGACCTGGATTCTGCATTTTCTCAAGGTAAGCCATAGGTAGGGCAGTGGCTGAGATGGTAGATGGGCTAGGCTTGGTGAAAGACAGTGAAGGGCAGAGAATATAGGACCTGTTTTGGCCCTGACTCTGCCCCTGTCCCTGCCCACCCCCCAACTTCCTTCTGTGCAGGCCCTCTTGCTGTGCTCACCCATAGGTCAGTTTCATGCCTTCCTCACTTCTGAACTTGGACTCCTCCACCTCTGGGTAAACCAGCATGGAGAGGACTAAAGCACATGGAGCAGCCATCACAGAGGCTGAAATTAAGGAGGCAGCATTGATCTTCCAGAGGTAGCACAGACAGGGTTATAGAGAGATGTCAGAGGAAACACAGAGCCCAGAAAGTGCTGCCCCAGGGAAGCAGTGGAACACGGGACTCCAACCCACTGGTGTGTCATCGTCATTGGTCCTGCTGTCATTGATACTGATAATATTAATACAGTTTTTGTGTAGAGGGTGACAGTCTTCATGCACAGAGCCTTATACGCAGGACTTCGGCAAGTTAGGCAGGGTGAATATTGTTATCCCACTTGACAGACAGGAAAATTGAGGCTCTCAAAGGGTTAAATATGACTTTACCATAATGAAGGAGGAGAAGGAATTAGACCTATTGTGTCTTTTGGAACCAAGTTCAAGGTTCTTCTTTCTCTTCTAGGCTGTTTCTCTTTGACCACTGATCTGAGGGCTGCTTCATTATTGGCTGAGGTACTTGTGATGATTTCAGAGCCTAAGGGTTGGAGTTTATCCAAGATTTGAGCTAATATGACCTCAGAGTAAAGGGATGTCTTCCCTCTGTACGACCCCTTCTGTCACTTACTGTGACAGGTAACTCACCACTTCAAAGCAACTCAGTATCTTCACTCCTGTGGTCAGAGAACTGTTTCTAAGGAAATGTCCTCCTACAACAGCCACCGTTTTGGCCCCAGTTCTTGTCTCCTGGAGCCAGGCTATAGAAGCACTTTGCAGCAAGATGATGGAGCAACTAGAGCCCCTGGGAGTCTTCCTTCCTGAATTGTATCCTTACTGTGGTCTCAAACCCTTTGCTTCCTTCTTCTCTTCACAGAGATGGGATACTTTTTCACCACTGTGTTATTTACCAAGTGGGAAAGTTAGAACCAACCCAAACATATAACAAGGGATTCCCAGGTGGTTCGGTGGCAAAAAATTTACCTGCCAATGAAAGAGACACAGGAAGCTTGATCCCTGGGTTGGGAAGATACCCTGGGTCTTCAACCCAGGAAATGGCAACCCACACCAGTATTCTTGCCTGATAAATCTCATGGACCAAGGAGCCTGAAGGGCCACAGTCCGTGGGGTCATGAAAAATAGAACAGGACTGAGTACTGAGTATGCAAACATGTAACAATGAGGGAAGAGCTAAGCATTGTCAAGCTTCCATCAAAAACAATGGTAACCAAGGCTTCACAATGTCATGGAGAAACACCGACAAATTTCCATATAGAGCAAAACCACAATGATGGGGGTAAAAACAAATTCCACAACTCTGCACAAAAAGATTGGAAAGAATTACATCAAAATGCCAACCAATTATCTATCTCTGGCTAGTAGGGCCAAAACAATTTTCTTGTTTTCCAGCTTTTTTGCATATTTCCTAAATGTCCAAAATGATATATCATGCTTTTATAGACAGAAAGATAAAATAGACTTTTCCTAAAGTTTATAATAAATTAACTGCAGTTTTTATATTTTAAATAAAATGGAACAAAAAGACAGGAGGCAAGTTTAAGCTACAGTTGAATTGGGAGGGGGAACTCAGCCTTTTTCCAGAGGTGCAACAGGGGATTCAGACCTCTCTTCAGGTTGTTAGAAATTATTGGTTCCATTTGAGTCACTTCCAGGGAATCTGTCCTTATCTCGAAGTGAGGGAGAACTGGATGCCCTATTGACTTGAAGCAGGAACATCAGGGTTCCTCTGAATTAGCAACAGGTGAGACATATCTTCTTGTGAGGTGCGAGGGAAAATCAGCATGTGTCAGGAATTAAAGCAGAGGAATCGGCCCTCATCTTGAGATGAGGTGGGGAACATGGGGCACATTTTGAATTGCATCTGGAAACTCCAGGTTCCAGAGGCATTGAACTCTGCTTTCCTCTTGAATGTTAACTGAGGTGTCTGAGCTCCTGTCAAGTTGAGGCTGGAAACTCAGGCTTTTTATAGAGGTGCAACAAGGCAGCCAGACATCCCTTCTTGTTGTGAGGGGAAACTAGGGATTCCATTCCATTTGCTGCAAGGGAATTCGGCCATATGTGCAGTTGAGGGGGCAGTCAGTGACCTTTCAAACTGTGGCCGGAACTGTGTATTTCCACTCCAGTTTGAATAGATGAGACAGGGTTCCTCTTGAGGTCCAAGGGGAAAGTCAGGATTCCACTCGAGTCCACCCCATGGAAATGGCCCTTATCTCAAGATGAGGTGGGAAACACGGAGCACTTTTTGAGTTGCAGAGGGAAAATTGGGGTTCCTCTCAAGTTGCGGCAGGAATCTCAGTGAACCTCTGAAGTTGCATGAAAGGAGGAAAGGTTTCCTTTCGAGTTGTGAGGGGGAACACAGGATTACTCTTGAGGCAATGTGTGGGAAATGAACCTCATCTTGAGTTGAGGGGGAAATCTCATGGTTTTCTTGAGTTGTGGCTGGAAGCTTGAGGTTCCTCTTGAGTTCAGATAGGGACCATGGGGAACCTCTCGAGTTTCCTCAGAGACGTCAATTCTACTCTTGAGCTGCCAGGGACACCTCAGGATTCCACAGGAGACAATGCAGGTGAATGGAGACTCATCTAGATTTGAGGCAGGAAACTCAAGCTTCCTCTCAAGTTGCGAATGGTATATCAGGGATCCTCAGGAGAGACATAAAGGGACTTATAATTCCGTTGGATTTTTGAGAGGAAACTTAGCATTTCTCTCAGTCACTGCAAGGTAACCGGGCTTCATCTCACGATGAGGATCAAATTTTGTGGTTTTTCATGAGTTGCAGTGGGAAGCTTGGGATTCCTCTCCAGGTTTGATGGGGACCTCAGAGAACCTCTCCTGTTGCCTCTGGGAAGTTAGACCACCTTTGGAATTGCCATGGGCAGCTCAGGAATCATCTCAAGTTGCTGCAGAGGAAAAGGGCCTCGTCTTGAGTTGAGGTGGGAAACTCGGTATCCTCTCCTGTTGCGACAGATTCCTTGGCGGCTCCTTTAAATTTAAGCTGAGGCATATACTTCATTTCTGTTGGAGCGTAGAATTCAGCATTCCTCTTGAGTTGTAAAAGGAATTTCAGTCCTCCTGTCTAGTTAAGGCGGGGAACTCAGGCTTTCCCCAGATGTGCAACAGGGGATTTAGAGCTCTCTTCCTGTTGTTAGAGGAAGTTAATGATTCCATTCTAGTTGATTCCTGGAAATCAGGCCTTTCTCATATTGAGAGACAGATCGTTGCACTTTTGATTTGTGACAGGTACCTCAGGTTTGCTCTGGATTTGCAGTAGGTGAGACAGACCTCCTATTGAGGTGCAAGGAAAAATCAGCATGTGTCAGGAGTCAAAGCAGGGGAATCGGCCCTCCTCTGCAGATGAGGTGGGGATCACGGGGCTCCTCTTGAGTTGCCTCTGGAAACTAGGGCTTCCAAACGAGATGGGTCTGCTATCTCAGGGAATCTCTGGAGCTGCCTAAAGGAAGTCAAGCCCCATTTCAAGTGCGAGAGGGAACTTAGGATTGCTCTCAAGGGGCTGACCCTGAATATGGCCCATCTCACCTTGAGGGGAAGTCTCCTGGATTTTCTCCATTTGTGGAGGGAAGCTCTGGGTTCTTCTCAGTTTGTGATGTGTATCTCTGGGAACACCTGGATTTGCATGAAAAGAGTCAAGCTTCCATTAAAGTTGGGAGCATAAACTGGGGATTGTTCTCAAAGCTATGCAACAGAAAAGGGCCTCATCTCGTGTTGAGCATGGAATCTTGTGGTTTATAACAAGTTGTGGTGGGAATATTGGGGTTCTATTCGAGTTGTGATGAGTACCTCAGCACATTTCTCTTGTAATTTCAGGGAAGTCATGCCTCCTTTTGAGCTTTGAAGGGAACCTCAGGATTCCTTATGAGTCACTGCAGGGGAATGGGGCCTCATCTAGAGTTGAGGTGGGAAACTCAGGGTTTCTCTTGAGTTGCAATGATATTTCAGGGAACCTCTGGAGTAGCATGAAGGGAGTCAAGCTTCCATTTGTGTTTTGAGAGGGAACTGGGCATTTGTTTGTCTCAAGTCAGTGCAAGTAAATTGGGCTTCATCTTGCAAAGAGGATCGAATCTCCCATTTGGGAGAAGAAACTGGGGATTGCTCTCGAAGCCCTTCAGGGGAAAAGGGCCTCACTTGCGATGAACGTGGAATCTCGAGGTTTACCTCAAGTTTCACAGAGAAGCTTGGGGTTCCCCTTGAGTTCCTACAGGAATCTCAGGGAACCTCTCTTGTTGCTTCTGTGAAGTCAGGCCTCTGTTCGAGTTACCAGGGGCAGATCAGGATTCCTCTCAATTCGCTGCAGGTGAAAAGGATCTCTTCCCAGTTGAGGAGGAAACTCAGTATTCCTCTCCTGTTGTGACAGATTCCTGAGGGTTCCTTTGAGTTTCAGCTGGGGCTTATACCTAGTTTCATGTTGAGGCATGGAACTCAGAATTCCTCTTGAGTTGTAAAAGGAGTGTTAATCCTCCTGTCGAGTTTAGGGGGGGAACTCAGGCTTTATCCAGAGATGCAACAGGGTATTAGACCTATCTTTGTGCTGTTAAAAGAAACAGGTGGTTCTATTCGAGTTGATCCCAGGGAATTATGACTTTCTCGAGTTGAGGGAGAGATTGTTGCACTTTCGACTTGCGACAGGAACACTGGGTTTGTTCTGGATTTGAGGTAAAACAGGCCTCCTCTTGAGGTGTGAGGGAAAATCCTCATGTGTCAGGAGTCAAAGCAGGGGAATCGGCCCTCATCTCGAAATGAGGTAGGGAAAACTGGGCTCATTTTGAATTGTATCTGGAAACTAGGGGTTCCAATTGAGATGGGCTGGCTATCTCAGGGAACCTCTGGAGCTGCCTAAAGGGAGAAAAGCCTCCTTTCAAGTGTGGAAGGGAACTCAGGATTGCTCTGGAGGCACTACCCATGAATAGGGCCACATCTCTCATTGAGGGGAAGTCTCATGCATTTTCTTGAGATGTGGTGGGAGGCTCGGGGTTCTTCTCAGTATCTCAGAGATACTTCTCATGAGTATCTCTGGGAGTACCTGGATTTGTAAGAAAGCAGTCAAGCCTCCATTCAAGTTGCAAGAAGAAACTGAATATTGCTTTCTAAGCCCTGCAAGGGCAAAGGGCCTCATCTCATGTTGAGCGTGGAATCTCATGGTTTATCTCCAGTTGTGGCGAGAAGCTTTAGTTCTACTCAGATTATGATCAGTACCTCAGCAAACCGCTCTTTACCACAAGGAGGTCATGCTTTCTTTAGAGCTGTGAAGGGCACTTTGGGATTCCTTATTCGTGGTTGCAGGGGAATGGGGCCTCATCTAGAGTTGAGGTGAGAAACTTAGGGTTCCTCTCAAGTTGAGATGGGTATCTCAGGGAAACTCTGGAGTGGCATAAAGGGAGTCAAGCTTCCATTCGAGTTTCAAGAGGAAGCTGTGCATTTCTCTCAAGTCACCTAAATAGAAGCAGGCCTCATCTCTTGTTGAAGATCAAATCTCCCAGCATTTCATGTGTTGCAGTGGGAAGCTTGGGGTTACACTTGAGTTCTGGCAGGGATCTCAGGGAACCTCTCTTGCTGCCTCTGAGATGTTAAGCCTCCATTCAAATTGCCAGGTGCAACTCGGGATTCCTCTTGAGTTGCTGCAGGGAAATAGAGCTTCATCCCAATTTGAGAATTTGAGATGGAAAACTAGGTATTCCTCTCTAGTGGTAACCGATGCCTCAGGGTCCCTTTGAGTTTCAGGTGAGGTATATACCTCATTTCGTGTTGAGGCATGGAACTCTGTCTTCCTTCACATTTTAAATGAGGTGTGTGTCCTCATGTGGTGTTGAGTCAGGAAACTCAGGCTTTTTCTAGAGGTGCACAGGGCAGTCAGTCATCTCATTGTGGTGTGAGGGGAAATGGGATTCCTTTTGAGTCACTGCAAGGGAATTAGAAGGTATGTGCGTTTGAGAGGGCAGTTGCTGACCTTTTGACTAGTGGCAGAAACTGTGTGTTTCTTCTCTGTGATACAGGCCTGATGTTGAGGTGCTAGGGAAAGTAGGGACTCCTGTCGAGTCAAAGCAAGGAAATGGCCCTCATTTCAAGATCAGTTGGGGAACATGGAGCTCTTTCGAATTGTAGTGAGATAATTGGGGTTCTTCTTGAATTGCAACGGGTATCTCAGGGAGCCTCTGAAGTTGCATAAGGCAAGGAATGGTTTCCTTTCAAGTTGTGAGGGGGACCATGGGATTGCTCCCGAGGCACTTCCTGAGAAATGGCCTCTTCTCGTATTGAGGAGGAAGTCTCGTGGTTTTCTCGAGTTGTGGCTGAATGCTTGGGTTTCCTCTTGACTTGAGACGGGGGCCTCAGGGAACCTCTCGAGTTGCCTCAAGGACGTCAGGCGTCATACCATGTCACAAAGGGCAACTCAGCATTTCTCTCAAGTGGCTTCAGGGGAATAGGGCTTCATCTCGAGTTGAGAGGGGGAAACTCAGGTTTCCTCTTCAGTTGTGAGAGGGATAAAGGGGTACCTATCGGGTTTCAACAGGGGAGTCAAGCCATATCTCATCTTGTGGCATGCAACTCAGCTTTGCTTTCAAATTGGAGCAGAATGTGGGGCCTCCTGTCGAGTTGAGGTGAGAAACTCAGGATTTTTTCATAGGTGAAACAAGGGATTCAGACCTCCCTTCATGTCATTTGATGAAATGAGTGGTTCCATTTGAGTCAATCGCAGGGAATCAGGCCTTTCTTGGTTTGGAGAGAACTCGTAGCCCTTTCGACTTGAGGCTGGAACCTTGGGTTTCCTCTGGATTTGCAGGAGGTGAGACAGGCTTCCTCTTGAGGTGTGAGGGAAAATCCGCATGTGTCAGGAGTCAAAGCAGGGGAATTGACCCTCATCCCTAAATGTGGTGGGGTACACAAGGCTCCTCTGGAATTGCATCTGGAAACGCATGGTTCCACTCGATGTGGGATGGGCATCTCGGGGAACCTTGAGCTGCGTAAAGGGACTCTAGCCTTGCTTCAAGCATGAGAGGGAACTCAGGATTGCTGTCGAGGTGCTGCCTGTGAATAGGGCCCCATCTCATGTTGAGGGAAAATCTCATGAATTTTCTCTAGTTGTGATCGGAAGCTCAGGGTTCTTCTCAGGTTGCGATGGATATCTCTGGGAACACCTGGATTTGCATGAAAGGAGTCAAGCCTTCACTGAAGTTGTGAGAAGAAATTGGGGGTTGCTTTCGAAGGCCTGCAAGGGAAAAGGACTACATCTTGTGTTGAGCATGGAGTCACGTAGTTTTTCGTGAGTAGAGGTGGGAAGATTGGGATTCTTCTTGAGTTATGATGGGTACCTCAGTGAACTTCTCCTATTACTTCACGAAAGTCAGGCCTCCTTGCGAGGTGTGAGGGACACCTTGGGATCCCTCACGAGTGTTTGCAGGGGAATGGGGCCTCATCTAGATTTGAGGCGGGAAACTCAGGGTTCCTCTAGAGTTGAGATGGCTATCTTGGGGAACCTCTGGAGTGGCATAAAGGGATTCAAATGTCCATTCAACTTTCAATAGGGAACTTGGCATTTCTCTAAAGTCACTCTAAGGGAATTGGGCTTCATCTCGCATTTAGGATCGAATCTCATGGTATTTCATGAGTTGAAGTGGGAATCATGGTGCTCCTCTTGAGTGCCTGTGGAGACCTCAGGAGACCTCTCTTGTTGCCTCTGGGAAGCCAGGGGTCCTTCCAAGTTGCCAGGAGCAGCTTGGATTCCACTCATATCACTGCAGGGAAACAGGGCCTCATCCAGTGTTGAGGTGGGAATCTCGGTATTCTACTCCTGGTGCAACAGATACCTTGGTGATCCTTCAAGTGTCAGCTGAGCAGTATCCTTTGTTTCGAGTTGAGGCATGGAACTCTGCTTTCCTCTCAAGTTGTAAATAAGGTGCCTGTCCTCCTGTTGTGTTGAGGCAGGAAACTCGAGCTTTTTCTAGAGGTGCATCAGGGCAACCAGAAATCCCTTCGTGTTCTGAAGCGATACTCAGGATAGCATCCAAGGCACTGTAAGAGATTTAGGCCTTATATGCAGTCGAGAGGGAACTCGTTGACCATTCAACTTGCAGCAGCAACTGCTCATTTCCTCCTGAGTTTCAGTATATGAAACTTGCCTCCTTTTTTTTTAAGTTACTAGTGGTAACTTTATTTTTTCCCTTTTTTTATTGTTTTTGCCATACAATGTCA
Organism: Antilocapra americana; assembly: GCA_007570785.1. Lineage (NCBI taxonomy): Eukaryota > Metazoa > Chordata > Mammalia > Artiodactyla > Antilocapridae > Antilocapra > Antilocapra americana. The sequence continues at coordinate 67,390 of ML662448.1, forward strand.
TGATATCACCATGGGTTTACATATGCTCCCCTTCCAGAAACCCCCTCCCTCCTCCTTCCCCCCGGGAAATCTCGCTGCACC
>ML662448.1:67570-85108 GCA_007570785.1 Antilocapra americana
CCATGGGTTTACATATGCTTCCCCTCCAGAACCCCCCTCCCTCCTCCTTCCCCCCGGGAAATCTCGCTGCACCAGCCCCGAGCATCAATCCTGGGCTGGCGATTGATTAGACACATATGATAATTAACTTGTTTCAATGCCATTCTCCCATATCATCCCACCCTCATGCCTCCTTTTGAAGTGCAAGGGGAAAGTAGGGATTCCTCTCGAGTTGAAAGAAGGGAAATGACCCTCATCTCAGATAAGATTAGGAACACGGAGCTCTTCTCAAGTTGCATCGGGAATATTGGGATTCCTCTCAAATTGTGATGGGTATCTTGGGGAGCCTCTGAAGTTGCATAAAGCGAGGAGTGGTTTCCTTTAGAGTTGTGAGGAGGACTGCGGAATTGCTCCCGAGGCATAGCCTGCGAAATGGCCTCCTCTCATGTTGAGGGGGAAATCTCATGGTTTTCTCTAGTTGCAGGTGGTTGCTTGGGGTTCCATTCTACTTGAGACAAGGACCTCATGGAACCTCTCGAGTTGCCTCAGAGATGTCAGGCGCCCTACCATGTCACAAAGGGCACCTCAGCATTCCCCTCTAGTGGCTACAGGGGAATAGGGTTTCATCTTGAGTAGGGTGGGAAACTCAGTGTTTCTCTTCAGTTGTGAAAGGGATGTCCGGGTTCCTATGGAGTTTCAAATGGGGACTCAAGCCATATCTCGTCTTGTTGCATGGGACTCATCATTCCTCTCGAGTTGTGAAAAGGATGTCAGGCCTCCTGTCGAGTTGAGGTGGGGAACTCAGGGTTCTTCCAAAGGTGCAAGAGGGGATGCAAACCTCCCTTCATGTTTTTAGAGGAAATGAGTGGTCCCATTCGAGTCGATCCCAGTGAATCAGGCCTTATTTCAAAATGAGTTAGATCCTGGTGTCCTTTCAACTTGTAGCAGGAACCTTGGAGATCCTCTGGTTTTGAAATACGTGAGCCAGGGCTCCTCTTGAGGTGTGATGGAAAATCAGCTTGTGTCAGAAATCAAAGCAGGGGAATCTACCCTCATCTTGTGATGAGGTGGAGAACATGGGGCTCCTCTCAAAATGTGTCTGGAAATGTGGGATTCCTCTTGAGTTAAGAAGGGTATCTTGGAGACCACCTGCAGGTACCTAAAAAGAGAGACAAGCTTCCATTCAAGTGGGAGTGTGAACTCAGGATGCTCTTGAGGTGCTTCAGGTGAAAAGGACCCATCTCTCATTGAAGGGAAATCTCATGGATTTTCACGAGATATGGCAGGATCCTTTCATGCAAATTCAGGTGTTCCCAGAGATACCTCTCACAACCTGAGAAGAACACCAAGATTTCCACCATTGTTCTTTTCAAGTTGTGAGAGGTATCTCTGGGAACACCTGAATTTGAATGAAAGGAGTAAAGTCTCCATTAAAGTTGGGAGAAGAAACTGGGAATTGCTCTCAAAGCCCTGCAAGGGAAAAGCTCCTCATCTCACAAAGAGCAGTTAATCTTGTGGTTTATCTCGAGTTGTGGCAGGTAGCTTGGGGTTTTTCCTTAGTTGAGATGGGTAGCTCCATAAACCTCTCCTATTGCTTCAAGCAAGCCAGGCCTCCTTCTGGCCTGTGAGGGGCACCTCGGGATTCCTCATGAGTGGCTGCAGGGGAACAGAGCCTCATCTAGATTGAGGCAGGAAACTCAGGGTTCCTTTCGAGATGTGATGGGTATTTCAGGGAAATATGCCTCTGGAGTGGCATAAATGGAGTCAAGCTTCCATTCATGTTTCAAGAGGGAACTGGGCATTTCTCTCAAGTCACCTCAAGAGATGTGGGCTTCACCTCCCATTGAGGATCAAATCTCCTGGTATTTCATGAGTTGCATCTTGAAGCTTTGGGTTCCACTCGAGTTCCAAAGGGGACCTAAGGGAACCTATCTTGTTGCCTCAGGAATGTTAGGCCTCCATTCAAATTCCCAGGGGCAGCTAGGGATTCCTCTCAAGTTGCTGCAGGGAAATAGGACCTCATCCCAATTTGAGGTGGGAAATTCGCCATTGCTCTCCAGTTGAGACAGATACCTCGGGGTCTCTTCGAGTTTCAGCCTTGGAGTATAAATTTTTTCTTGTTGAGGCTTGGAACTCTGCTTTTCTTTGAGTTTTAAATGAGGTATGTGTCCTCCTGTTGTGTTGAGACAGGAAACCTCACGCTTTTTCTAGTGTTGCACAGAGCATTCAGGCATCCCTTTGAGGTGTGAGGGAAGCTTTGTATTCCATTTGAGTCACTGCAAGAGAATTATGTGGTATGTCCAGTTGAGGGGGCAGTCGCTGACCTTTCAACATATGGCAGGAACTGCACGTTTCCAGTCTATGATACAGGCCTCCTCTTGAGGTACCAGGGGAAAGGAGGGGATCCTGTAGAGTCGAAGCAGGGGAAATGACCCTCATCTCGAGATGACTTGTGGAACATGGAGCTCTTCTCAGGTTGCTGTGGGAAAATTAGGGTTCCTCCCCTAGATGGGTATCTTGGGGAGCCTCTGAAGTTGCATAAGGCGAGGAATGGTTTCCTTTCACATTATGAGGGGGACCGTGGGATTGCTCCCAAGGCACTTCCTGTGAAATGGCCTCTTCTCATGTTGTGGGGGGGGGGGGATTTCGTGGTTTTCTCGAGTTGCAAATGGATGCTTGTGGTTCCTCTTGACTTGAGATTGGGACCTCAGTGAATCTGTTGACATGCGTTAGAGACTTCAGGCTTCCTATTGTGTCACAAAGGCATCTGAGCATTCCTCTCAAGTGGCTGCAGGGGAGTAAGGCTTCATCGCGAGTTCAGGCGTGAAACTCAGGGTTCCTCTTCAGTCGCAAGAGAGAGACTTAGGGGTACCTATCGAGTTTCAACATGGGAGTCAAGCCAAATCTCGGCTTGTGACATGGAACTCAACTTTCCTCTCAAAGTTGTCATAGGAATCTGGGGCATCCTGTCGAGTTGAGGTGAGCAAATCGGGCTTTTTCCTGAGGTGCAAAAGGGGATTGAGACCTCCCTTCGTGTTGTTAGAGAAAATGAGTGGTTCCATTCGTGTCAATCCCAGGGAATCAGGCCTTTCTCAAGTTGAGAGAGAACTCAGTGCCCTTTGGACTTGTGGCAGTTTCCTTGGGTTTCCTCTGAATTTGCAGGAGGTGGAATAGGCCTCCTCTTGAGGTGTGAGGGAAAATCAGCATGTGTCAGCAATCAACACAGAGGAATTGGCCCTCAATGTGAAATGAGGAGGGAACACGGAGCTCCTCTGGAATTGCATCTGGAAACTCAGGGTTCCTCTCAAGGTGGGATGGGTATCTTGTGTAACCTCTGGAGCTGCCTAAAGAGAGTCAAGCCTTGTTTCAAGTGCGACAAGTAACTCACGATTGCTGTTGAGATGTTGCTCCTGAATAGAACCCCATCTTGCACTGAAGGCAAATCTCGTGGATTTTCTCCAGTTGTGATAAGAAGTTAAAGGTTCTTCTCAGGTTGTGACGGGTAACTCTGAGAACACCTGTATTTGCATGAAAGGAGTCAAGCCTCCACTCTAGTTGGAAGAAGAAATTGGGGATTGGTCTCGAAACCCTGCAAGGGAAAAGGGCTGCTTCTCTTGTTGAGCATCTGATCCCCTCGTTTTTCTTGAGTTGTGGTGGGAGTCTTGGGGTCCATCTCACATTGTGAGGGTACCTCAACGAACCTCTCCTATAACTTCAGGGAAGGCAGGCCTCTTTTCAAGCTGTGACGGGCACCCCTGGATCCCTCCCTAGTGGCTTCAGGAGAATGGCTCCTCATCTAGAGTAGATGCCGGAAATCAGTGTTACTCTCCTGTTGAGATGGGTATCTCAGGGAACCTCTGAAGTGGCATAAAGGGAGTCGAGTTTCCATTAAACTTTCGAGAGGGGACTCGGCATTTCTTTCAAGTCACTGCAAAGGAATGGGGCTTCATCTCGCATTGAGGATCAAATCTCGTAGCATTTCATGAGTTGCAGCAGGAAGCTTGGGGTTCCTCTTGCGTCCTGATGGGGACCTCAGGGAACATCTCTTGTTGCCTCTGGGAAGTCAGGGGTCCTTTCGAGTTGCCAGGGCAGTTCAGGATTGCACTCGAGTCACTGCAGTGGAATATGGCCTTATCAAGACTTGATGTAGAAATCTCAGTATTCCTTTAACGGTGAGACAGATACCTCAGCATTCCTTCGAGTTTCAGATGATGAATATACTTCATTTCTAGTTGAAGCATGGAACTCTGCTTTCCTTTTGAGTTTTAAATACAGTGTTTGTGCTCCTGTTGTGTTGAGGCAGGAAACCTGAGCTTTTTCTAGAGATGTATCAAGGCAGCCAGACTTCCCTTCGTGTTGTGAGGAAAAACTTGGGATTCCATTTGAGTTGCTTTAAAAGAATTAGGCATTATATGCCACTGAGGGGAAACTTGATGACCATTCAACTTGTGGCAGCAACTGTGCATTTCCTCTCTAGTTTCAATGCATGAGACAGGATTCCTTTTGAGGTGCAATGGGAAAGTAGGGATTCCTCCCAAGTCGAAGCAGCAGAAATGGCCTTCATCTCGAGATGAGGTGGGGGACAAGGAGATCTTCACATGCTGTAGCAGGAAAGTTGTGGTTCCTCTCCAGTAGTGATGGGGACTTCAGTTAGCCTCTTGTCTTGTGGAGGGAAGTCAAGTCTTCTTTTCTGTTGCATGCAGGGCCGTAGGATTGCTCTGCAGTTGCTGCTTGGGCATCATAGTGTCTCATTTCAATTTAAGGTGGGGGAACTCAGGGTAATTTGCAACAGGGATCTCAGGGTTCCTATTGAGTTTAAACTGGGAGACATTCCTAGACTCATGTTGAGGAATGGAACTCTGCTTTCCTTTTGAGATGTAAAAGGGGAGGGTCAGGACTCTTCTCTGCCTGAGACAGGAAATTGGGGCTTTTTCTAGATTTACAATAAGGGAGTTAGGCCTCCTTGCGAGTTGTGAGGCAAATATCCAAAAATTCAGGAGAATCAGGCCTTATCTCGAGTGGAGGGCAACTCGGTGTCCTTCTGACTGGGAGCAGGAAACTTTGGGTTCATATCGAGGTTCAGTAGCTGAGAAAGCTCTCCTCTTGAAGTGTGAGAGGAAAGTTGGGAGTCCTTTAATGAGGACGCAGGGTATAATTGGCCCTCATCTAGTGATGAGGTGGGGAATATGGGGCTCTTTTGAGTTGTGGTGCAGAACACGAGGTTCCTCTGAAATGGTGACGCATATCCTGGGGATTCTCTTGAGTTGCATAAAGGGAGTCAAGCTTCCTCTTGAGTTTCGAGAGTGAACTTGGGATTCCTCTAGATGTGCTGCATAGGAAAAGGGCCTCACTCACATTGAAGGTTGAATATCTTCATTTCTTGAGTAGAAGTGCGAAGTTTAGTATTCCTCTAGATCTGCCACAGGAGAACTCAGGGAACCTCTTCTTAAGCCTCAGGAATGTCATGGCAACTTTCAGGTTTCCAGGAGGAGCCGGGGAAGATTTCCATGTTACTTCAGGGGAATCAGGCCTCATTTACATTCAGGGGGAAATCTTGGGATGTTTCTCGAGTTGTGGTGGGCAATCTCTTGAGTTGTGGCGGGAAGGTTTGGATTCCTCTCAAGTTGCAATGTGGTTTTCTGGTATCCTCTAATGTTGCCTCAGGAAAGTCAGGCTCTCCTTTCGATATGCAAGTGCCATATCGGATGACTTCAGTGACTTCTTGAGTCACTGAAGTGGAATAGGGCCTCATCTGGGGTTGAGGTGTGAAACTCAGGCATCCTTTCCAGTTTCAACAGGGCCTTCAGAGTTCCTATTGAGTTTCTACAAGACAGTCAGGCCTCATCGCTTTTTGAGGCATGTCACTCCTCTTTCCTCTAAAAATGTCAAGACTCCTTTTAGTTCAGACGGGGCATTTTGGCTTTTCCTAGATGTGTTCAACAGGGGAGTCAGACCTCCACTTGTGTAGTTGAGGGTATACCTGGAGTTTCGTTCTAGTTAGCACAGGGGAATCAGACCTCATCTTGAGTTGAGTTCTTTATCTTGTGGTTTTTCTCGAGTTATGGTGGGAAGCTTGGAGTCCCACTCGAGTCGTGACAGGGACCTAATTGAGCCTCTAGTCTTTCACAGGGAAGTCAAGTCTCCTTTCAAGTTCCCTGTGGGAGTGCAGGATTGCTCTGGAGCTGCTGCCAGGGAATCATAGGTTTCTCATTTCTATTTCAGGCGGGAGCACTCAGAAATCCATGTTCATTTGTGAGAGGGATCTCAGGGTTCCTATCGAGTTTCAAATGGGAGTCAGGCCTCATGTTGAGGCATGGAATTCTGCTTTCCTCTAGAGTTGTAAAAGGATGAGGAGACAGGTCTCCTCTCCAGTTGAGGCAGGGATCTGGGGCTTTTTCTAGAGGTACAACAAGGGAGTTAAGTGTCCCTTCGTGTTGTGAGGCAAATACCCAGAAGTGCAGGAGAATCAGGCCTTATCTTGAGTCGAGGACAACTTAGGGTCCTTTTGACTTGTGGCAGGAACAGATGTGTTCCTCATGAAATTCAATAGATAAGAAAGGCCTCCTCTTGAGGTGCGAGGGGAAAGTTGGGATCCTCTTGAGAAAATGCAGGGGTTAATCTTCCCTCATCTCGCAATAAGTTTGTAAACATGGGACTCTTTCTAGTTGGGGCAAGGAACCCGAGGTTCCTCTGGAATGGTGACACCTATCTTGGGGATTCTATTGAATTGCATAAAGAGAATCAAGCTTCCTCTTCAGTTTTGAGAGGGAACTTGGGAATATTCTGGAGGCCCTACATGGGAAAAGGGCCTCACCTCACATTGAAGGGGGAATCTCTTCGTTTCTTGAATTATGGTGGGAAATTTATTATTCCTCTCGATCTGCCACTTTGACCTCAGGGAACGTCTTATGAAGGTTCAGTAAGTCAAGGTAACTTTCAAGTTTCCAGGAGGAGCCAAGGAACATTGTCGAGTAACTGCAGGAGAACCAGGGCATATATCAGTTTCAGGGAAAATCTTTGGATGTTTCTCGAGTTGTGGCCAGCAGTAACTTGAGTTGTGGCAGACAGTTTTGGATTCATCTCGAGTTGCTATGAAGTCCTTTGGGAGCCTCTTATGTTGTCTCAGGGAAGTCAGGCTCTCTTTTCAATGTGAGAGGGCCATCTTGGGCTCTTCTTGAGTCACTGATGTGGAACAGGGCCTCATTTGGTGTTGAGGTGTGAAACTTAGCATTTCTCTCCAGTTTCAACAGGGTGATCTGTGTTCCTAATGAGTTTCTCAAGGAGTCAGTCATCATCTCATTTTGAGGCTTGCAACTACTCTTTCCTCTCGAGGTATCAGGACTCAATTCAGTTCTACAGGGCATTTGAGCTTTTCTAGATGTGTGCAACAAGAGAGTCAGACCTCCTTTCGTGAAGTTGAGGATGTACATGGGGTTCAGTTATAGTCAGCAGAGGAGGAAAAGGCCTAATCTAGAGTTCAGGGGGTATCTTGTGGTTTTTCTCGAACTGTGGTGGGAAGCTTGGAGTTCCACTCGAGTCATGACGGGCACCTCACTGAGCCTCCCTTCTTACCTAAGGAAATCAAGTCTCCTTTCAAGTTGACTTTGGGAATGTGGAATTGCTTTGGAGTCACTGCCAGAACATCATAGGGGCTCATTTCTATTTAAGCCGGGGTAACTCAGTATTACATCTCCATTTGTGTCGGGGATGATAGGATTCTAATCTATTTTAAACTGGGAGTCAGGCCTCGGTTCATGTTTAAGCATTGAACTCCACTTTCCTCTCAAGTTGTAAAACAGGCGGTGGTCAGGACTCCTGTCCAGTTAAGGCAGGGAACTGGGGCTTTCTCTAGAGGTACAACAAGGGAGTTAGGCCTCCCTTCATGTTGCAAAGTGAATACCCAGAGGTTCAGGAGAATCAGGCCTTATCTGGAGTTGAGGGGCAACTCGGTGTCATTTCCACTTGCTGAACAAACCTCTGGGTTCCCCCTGAGTTGCAAGAGGTAATCAGGAGTCCTCTCGAGATGACATATTGGTTAATCATACCTAATCTCACAATGAGGTGGGGAACACGAGGCTCTTTCGAGTGGTGGTAGGGAACACAATGTTCTTTTTTTTTTCATGAAGTTCTTCTTGAACAGTGACACGTACCTTGGGAATGCCCTTAAGGTACATAATGGGAGTTAAGCTTCTTCTTGGGTTCCAAGAGGGAACTTGGGACTGTTCAGGAGGCAATGAATGGAAAATGGGCCGCCCCTTGCATGAAAGGGGGAAATTATTGGCTTCTTGATTTGTGGCAGGAAGTTTAGTGTTCCTCTCAATTGGCCATGGGGACCCTAGGGAACCTCTCATGAAACCTTTGGGTAGTCAATGCAAATGTGGAGTTTGAGGAGGAGCCGAGAAAGATTCTCCAGTCACTACAGGGGAATCAGGCCTCAAATGGCATTCAGGGGGAAATCTCGGGATGTTTCTCGAGTTGTGGTGGCCACTTTTAGATTCCTCTCAAATTGCAAAATGGTCCTCTGGGAGCCTATAATGTTGTCTCAGGGAAATCAGACCCTCGTTTCAATGTGGGAAGGCCAATCTGGGGCTCTTCTAGAGTCACTGCAGCAGAATAGGGCTTCATCTGGAGTTGAGGTGTGAAACTGAGTGTTCCTCTCCTGTTTCCACAGGGCTAGCAAAGTTCCAATTGAGTTTTTACAAGAGAGTTAGCCCTCATCTCCTTTTGGGACTGTAACTCATTTTCCTCTCAAGTTGTCAGGACTCCTTTTGGTTCAGGTGGGACATTTGGGCTTTTCCTAGATGTGTGCAAAAGGGGAGTCAGACTTCCATTCGTGTAGTTGAGGGTATACCTGAGGTTCCATTCAAGTCACCATAGTGGAATAAGGTCTCATCTCGAATTGAGGGGGCTATCTTGTGATTTTTCTCGAGTTGTCAAGGGAAGCATTGGGTTCCACTCAAGTCATGAGGGGCACCTCTGTGAGCCTCTCGTCTTGCCTAGGGTAGTCAAGTTTCCTTTCAATTTGACTTTGGGAGTGTGGGATTGCTCTGGAGTTAGGGTCTCATTTCGATTAAAGGCAGGGTAACTCAGAGTTACATCTTCATTTGTGACAAGGATGTCAAGATACTTACCGATTATACTCTGGGAGTCATGTCTCAGTTCATGTTGAGGAATGGAACTCTGCTTTCCTCTTGAGTTGTAAAAGAGGCGGCAGTCAGGACTCCTGTCCAGTTAAGGCAGTGAACTGGGGCTTTGTCTAGAGATACAACAAGGGAGTTAGTCCTCACTTGGTATTGCGAGGCTCATACCCTAGGTGCATGAGATTCAGGCCTTATCTGGAGTTGAAGGGCAACTAGGTGTCATTTCGACTTGGGGCAGAAGCATCTGCATTCCTCTTCAGTTTCAATAGGTGAGAAAGACCTCTTCTTGAGATATGAGAGGTAAGTTGGGAGTCCTCTAAAGATGACATAGCGGGTAATCGGCCATCATCTCGTGATGAGGTGGTGAACACGGGACTCTTTTGGGTGGTGGTGGGGAATGTGAGGTTCCTCTTGAACCCCCGAGTTGCAGCAGGCATTTTTGGATTCCTCTTGAGTTGCAAACTGGTCCTCTGGGAGCCTCTAATGTTGCCTCAAGGAAATCAGGCACAACTTTTGATATGGCAGGGCCATCATGGGGCACCTCTCGATTCACTCAAACAGCATACAGCCTCATCTGGAGTTGCGGTGTGAAACTCATGCTACCTCTCCAGGTTGAACAGGGCTATCAGAGATCCTATTGAGTTTCTACAAGAGAGTCAGCCCTCATCTGGTTTTGAGGCATGTAACTCCTCTTTCTTTTCGAGTTGTTAGAAATCCTTTTAGTTCAGGAAGGGCATTTGGGCTTTGCCTAGATATGTGCAACAGGGGAGTCAGTACTCCGTTTGTGTAGTTGAGAGTATACCTCTGGTTCCCTTCTAGTTGGCACAGGAAAATAAGGCCTCATCTCACATTGAGGGAGTTATCTTGTGTTTTTTCTCGAGGTTTGGTTGGAAGTTTTGGGTTTCATTGATTCGTGATGGAGATCTAATTGAGCCTCTCCCCTTGCCCAGGGAAGTGAAGTCTCCTTTCATGTTTCCTGAGGGAGCATGGGAATGCTCTTGATTCGCTGCCAGGGAAATATAGGGTATCATTTCGATTTAAGGGGTGGATCGCAGGGTTCCATCTCCATTCATCAGTGGGATCTTAGCAACACTATCAAGTTTTAACTGGGATTCAGGGCTCGGCTCATGTTGAGGCATGGAACTCCACTTTCCTCTCAAGTTGTAAAAGGGGGGAAGTTCAGGACTCCTGTCCAGTGGAGACAGGGAACTGGGACTGTTTCTAGAGGTACAATAAGGGAGTAAGGCCTCCCTTCGTGTTGTGAAGCAAATACCCAGAAGTGCAGGAGAATCAGGCCTTATCTGGAGTTGAGAGGCAACTAGGTGTCAAAACTTGCGGCAGGAAACTCTGGGTTCCTCTCGAATTTCAGTAGGTGAGAAAAGCCTCCTCTTAGGTGCAGGAGAAATGTTGTGAGTCCTCTTGAGAAGATGCAGGGGCTAATCGGCCTCATCTTGTGAAGAAGTGGGTAACACTTGGCTCTTTTGAGTTGTTGGGGGGACACAAGTTTCCTCTTGAACAGTAACATGTAACTTGGGGATTCTCTTGAGTTGCATAAAGGGAGGCAAGCTTTCACTTGAGTTTTGAGAGGGAACTTGGAACTGTTCTGGAGGTGCTGCATGGGAAAAGGGCCTCACCTCACATTGAGGGGAGGAATTTCTTCATTTCTTGAATACCAGTGGAAAGTTTAGTGTCACTCTCGATCTACCACGGGAAACTCAGGGACATCTCGTGAAGCCTCAGGGAAGTTAAGTCAATTTTCAAATTTCTAGGAGGAACTGAGGAAGCTTCTCCACTCACTGCAGGGAAACAGGCCTATGTATCTTTCTGGGGGAAATCTTGTGATGTTTTCAAGTCTCAGCAGGCAGATTTGGATTCCTCTTGAGTTGCGACATTGTCCTCTCAGAGCCTCTAATGTTGCCTCAGGGAAGTCAGGCCATCCTTTCAATGTGTGATGGACATCTCAGGGCTCTACTTGAGTCACTACAGTGGAATAGGGTCTCATCTGGAATGGAAGTGTGAAACTCAGGGTTCCTCTCCAGTTCTGGCAGGGCTATCAGAGTTCCTATTGAGTTTCTACAAGAGAGTCAGTCCTCATTTTGTTTTGAGGGATGTAACTCCTCTTACTTCTCTAGTTTTCAGCACTCCTTTTAGTTCAGGGAGCACATTTAGGCTTTTCCTAGATATGTGCAACAGAGGGGTCAGACATTCATTCATGTAGTTGAGGGTATACCTGAGGTTCCCTTTCAGACAGCACAGGGGTATAAAGCCTCATCTCGAGTTAAGGTGGTTATCTTGTGGTTTTTCTTGAGGTGTGGTGGGAAGCTTGGGATTCCACTCAAGTCATGACAGGGACTTCAGTGAGCCTCTCATCTTCTTCAGGGAAGTAAAGTTTCATTGTGAGCGTGAGGTTACTCTGGAGTTGCTCCTGGGTCATCATAGTGTCCCATTCAATTTAAGGTGGAGAAATCCAGGGTTCCATCTCCATAAGTGACAGGGATCTCAAAGTTACTATTGAGTTTACACTGGGAGTCAGGCCTCGAATCATGTTGAGGCATGGGACTGCACTCTCCTCTTGAATTGCATAAAGGTGGGGATCAGGACTCCTGTCGAGTTGAGGCAGGGAACTGGGGCTTTGTCTAGATGTACAACAAAGGAGTGAGTTCTCCCTTTGTGTTGTATGGTGAATACCCAAAAGTGCAGAGAACCAAACCTTATCTCAAGTTGAGGGACAACTTGGTGTCCTGTGAACTAGTAGCAGAAAGCTCTGGGTTTCTATCGTGTTTCAATAAGGGAGAAAGGCCTCCTCTTGAGGTGGGAGAAGAAAGTTGAGAGTCCTCTCAATAATAAGCAATGTCTAATTAGCCCTCATCTAGTGATGATGTGAGGAACACGGGACTATTTCAAGATGTGGCAGGGAATGCGAGTCTCCTCTTGAACGAGGACATGCATCTTGGGTATTCTCCTGTGTTGCATAAAGAGAGTCAAGCTTTCTTTTGAGATTTGAAAGGGAACTTTGAACTTTTCTGAAGGCTATGAATGGGAAAATGGCCTACAATTGCATTGAGGCGGGTATCTGTTTGTTTCTTGAGTTTCAGGGGGAAGTGTAGTGTTCCTCTCTATTTGCCTTGGAGACATCAGGGAAACTCTGGTGAAGCCTCAGGAGAATCTTGGCAACTTTCCAGTTTTGAGTAGGAGATGTGGAAAGTTCTCATGTCACTGCAGGGACACCAGGCATCCTCTCGCATTCAGGGTGAAATCTTGTGATATTTTTCCAGTTACAGTGGGCAGTTTCTTGAGTTGTGGATGGTAGGTTTGCAGTCCTCTCATTTTGAAACATGGTCTTCTGGGAGCCTCTAATTATGCCTCAGGGAGTCATGCCCTTCTTTCGATGTGTGAGAGCCATCTAAGAGATCTTCTCGAGTCACTGCAGTGAAATAGGGCTTCATCTGTAGTAGAGGTGTTAAACTAAGGGATCCTCTCCTCTTTTGACAGGGCTATAAGTGTTCCTATGGAGGTTCTACAAGAGAGTCAGCCCTCATCTCATTTTAAGGCATGTAACTCCGCTTTCCTCTCGAGTTGTCAGGACTCCTTTTAGTTCAGGTGGAGCATTTGAGCTTTTCCTAGATGTGTGCAACAGGGGAGTCAGACCTCCAGGGTATATTTGAGGGTATACCTGGTGTCCCATTCCAGTCAGTGCCAGGGAATAAGGCCTCATTTCGAGTTGAGGGGCTTATATTTTGGTTTCCCTCGAGTTATGGTGGGAAGCTTACGGTTCAATTCAAGTTATTATGGGGACTTCATTGAGCCTCTCCTCTTACCCAGGGACGTCAAGTCCCCATTCAAGTTGCCTCTGTGAGCATCAGATTGCCCTGGAGGCGCTGCTGGGGCATCATAGGTTCTCATTTCGATTTAAGGGTGGGGAAGTAAGATTTACTTCTCCATTTGCTAAAGGGATCTCTGGGTCTCTATCGAGTTTTACCTGGGAGTCAGGCCACAGCTTGTTTTGAGGCTTTCCTCTCGAGTTGTAAAAGGGGGTATCAGGACTCGTTTCCAGTTGATTCCAAGAACGGGGGCTTTTTAGAGAGGTACAACAAGGGAGTTAGGCCTTCCTTCGTGGTGTGGCAGCAAATACCCAGAGCTGCAGGAGAATCAGGTCTTATATCGAGTTGAGGGGCAACTCTGTATCCTTTCAACTTGCGGGAGAAAACTCTAGGACGTCTCGAGCTTCAGTAGGTGAGAAAGGCCTCCTTTTAATGTGTGAGTGGAACATCAGAAGTACTCTTGAGTTGACCCAGGGGCTAATCAACCCTCATCTCGTGATGAGGTAGGGAACACAGTGCTCTTTTGAGTTGTGGAAGGGAATATGAGTTTCCTTTTAAACAGAGACACCTGTCCTGGGAATTCTCTTGAGTTGCATTAGAGTAGTCAAGATTCCTCTTGTGTTTCGAGAGGAACTTTGGGACACTTTTGGAGGTGCTGCAGGGGAAAAAGGCCTCACCTCATTTTGTGGGAAGAATCTCTTAGTTTCTTAAGTTTCAGTGGGCAGTTTAGTGTTCCTTTTGATCTGACATGGGAATTCAGGGAAGGCCTTGTGAAGCCTCAGGGTAGTCAGGGCAACTTTCGAGTTTCAAGAAGGAGCTTAGGAAGGTTCTAGAGTAACTGCAGGGAAATCAGACATCATGTCATATTTAGAAGGAAATCTTGGAATGTTTCTCGAGGTGTGGTGGTCAGTTTCTCGAGGTATGGTGGCAGTTTTGGATTCCTCTTGAGTTGCAACAATGTCTTCTGGGAGCCTCAAGGTTTATCCTCAACCCCAAAGTTTATTCTCAACCACACGGATGTAGGCCTGACTCAGCTGTTGCACACATCTACGAAAAGCCCAATTGCCCCACCTGAACTCAAAGGACTAATGACAACTCAAAAGAAAAGAGGAGCTACATACCTAACAATGAGAGAGGACTGAGTCTTTTGTAGAAAGTCTACTGTTGGTTTGATAGCCCTGTTGAAACAGGAGAGGAATCCTGAGTTTAACACCTCAACTCCAGATGAGGCATTTCCCGCTGTAGTGACTCAATAAGAGCCCCGAGATGGCCCTTGCACATGGAAAGGAGGGCCTGACTTCCTGAGGCAACATTAGAGGCTCCCAGAGGACCATATCACAACTCAATAGGAACCCTAGACAACCAGCCACAAGTCAAGAAATTGCCCACCGCGACTCGAGAAGCATCCCAAGATTGCATTCTGAATGCAAGATGAGGCCTGATTCCCCTGCAGTGACACAAGAAATTTCCTCGTCTCTTCCTCAAAACTCCAGTTTTCTTGACTTCCCTGAGGCTTCACGAGAGGTTACTTGAGGTCAAAGTGGCAGATTGAGAGGAAGACTGTACTTTCTGAAGCAACTCAAGAAGAGAGTCCCCTCTCAATGTGAGGTGAGACCCTTTTCCCATGCAGCAACTCCAGAACAGTCCCAAGATCCTTTTGGAACCTCGCTCTCAAGTCTCAAAAGGAAGTTTGGCTCCCTTAGGCAACTCAAGAAAATCTCCAAGATATGTGTCATCATTTAAGAGGAACCTCATATTCCCCATCACAACTCGAAACAGCCCCTTGTTCCCCACCTCATGGTGAGGTGCAGACCAGTTAGCCCCTGTGTCGTCTGGAGAGGACACACAAAGTTCCTCTCACACCTCAAAAGGATACCTTTCTCACCAATTGAAACTTGAGAGGAACCCAGAGTTTCCTGCCACATTTGAAAGGACAACACTTTGCCCCTCATCTCCAGGTTAGGCCTGATTCTCAGTACCTCTGGGTGTTCACCTCAGAAAAAGAAGGGAGGACTAAGTCTCTTGTTGTACCTCGAGAAAAAGCCCAAGTTACCTGCCTCTGCTAGAGAGCAGTCCTGACCCCTTCCACTTTTACAACACGAGAGGAATGTGGAGTACCATGTTCAACACAAGCCAAAGACTTACCCCCTGTTTCAACTTGATAGGAACCCCAATATCCGTGTCAAAAATGGCAATGGAACCATGGGTTCCCCTGCCTTCATTTGAAATGAGTCCTTATGATATTGCGGTAGCAACTCCAGATGCTCCTTCAGGCAAAGAAATGGAAACTTGACTTCCCTGGGCAAGATGAGAGGATCACTGAGGTCCCTGTCACGACTCGAGTGGAACCCCATGCTTCCCACCAAAACTCGAGAAAAAACACAATATAACCCCCTCAACTTGAGATAAGGCCTTATTTCCCTGTGGTGATTTTAACAGAACCCCAGATTTATCCTCAACTACAAGGAAGGAGGTCTGACTCCCCTGATGAACACATCTAGGAAAAACCCAAATGCCCCACCTGAACTCGAAGGAGTCCTGACAACTCGAGAGCAAAGAGGGGTTACATACCTCACAACGAGATGATGGATGACCCTCTCAGAGAAACTGAGGAGGAACTCTTATAGCCCTTTCAAAACTTGAGAGGAACCCTGAGTTTCACACCTCAAATCCAGATTAGTCTCTACTCCATACTATTGACTTGAAAAGAGCACTGAGATGGCCCTCACACACCGAAAGAAGGGCATGACTAGCCTGAGGCAACATTAAAGGATCCAAAAGGACCACATCTCAACTTGAGAGGAATCAAAAATGGCCAGACACAACTAGAAAAGCTTTCTGCTCCACCTCGACAACATCCCATAATTTTCCTCTGAATGTGAGATGAGGCCTGATTCCCCTGAAGTGCCTCAAGAACTTTCCTCAGCTCCTCCTCGACCTTCCCAAGTTGCCTTGATTTCCCTGAGGCTTCAAGAGAGGGTCCCTGAATTTAAAGGGGAAACTTGAGAGGAACACTATTCTTCCTGCAACAACTCAAGAAACGAAGAGGTTCCCCTCTCAATGTGAGGTGAGGATTTTTTTCCTCATGCATTGCTTGCAGAACACTCCCACGTTCCCTTTCTAATCTCAAGATGAAGCTTGCCTCCCTTTATGCACCTCAAGACGATCTCGAAGATACACATAGTCATACAAAAGGAATCTTGTGCTCCCTGCCACAACCTGAAATGCCCCGTGTTCTCCACCTTATCCCAAGATGAGTGATGATGACCCATACATTTTCTCGAGCGGACACAGGAGTTTGTCTCACATCTCAAGAGGAGGCCTTTCTCATCAACTGAATCACGAGAGAAACCAAGAGCCTCCTGCAGAGAGTTCAAAGGACAGTGATTTGCCCCTCACTTTAGTTAAAGCCAGATTCTAGAGGACCTCTTGGAATTTGCCTCATATTACGAAGGGAGTCCTAAAGCCTTGTTGTCCCTCGAGGAGAAGCTCTAATTACCTGCCTCCACAAGGCAGGAGTCTTGACTCCTCCCTCTTTTACAACAGGAGAGGAAAAGGGAGTGTCATTCTTCAACATGAGCAGAGATCATCCTCTAACTTTCTTTTCCATCGGGACCATGAAGTCCAAGTTGCAAATGGAGATTGAACCCTGAGTTCCTCTGCCTTAATTTGAAATGTGACTGTGACATCCCAGAAGCGACTCCAGAACAATTGCAAGCTCATGCAGGCCATGCAAAATGAGACCTGATTTCACTGGTCAAGACCAGAGGCTCACTGAGGTCCCTGCCACGATTAGAGTGGAACCTTCAGCTTCCCACTAAAACTAGAGAAAAAGCAACATATCACCCCGTCCACTGGAGACAAGGAATGATTTCCTTGTGGTGACTTGAACAAAACCACAGGTTTCTGCTCAGCTACATGGATGGAGTTCTGATTCCCCCACTGCACATTTCAAAAAGAAGCCCTACAGCACTGCCTTAATGCAAAGGAGTTCTGATCACCCCAGAGCAAAGATGAGTTACATACCTCACAACAAGATGAGCACATACTCTCTTGGAGAAACTCAATAGGAACACTGATATCCTTGTCAAAACTCGAGACGAAAGCTCAGTTTCATACCTCAACTAAAGATGAGGACCTACTCAGGTGTAGTGACTCAACATGTGCCCTGAGATGGCCGGTACACATCAAAATGAGGGCCTGCCTTCCAGGAGGCAACATTAGAGGCTCCCAGAGGACCATGTCACAGCTCCAGAGGGATCCAAAATTGCCTGGTGCAACTCGAGAAACTGCCCGCCGTAAGTCGAGCAACTGCCCGCCTCAAGTTGAGAAACATTCCCCCATGTGCCTCTGAAGGTGAAATGAGGCCTGATTCCCCTGCAGGGACGCAAGAAACTTCCAAGGCTCCTCCTCAAACCTCCCAAGTTGCCTAGATTTCCCTGAGGCTTCACAAGAGGGTCCTTGAATTTAAAGGATCAACTTGAGAGGAAAATTATGCTTCCTGCCTCAACTCAAGAAAAGAAGATATTCCCCTCTCAATGTGAGGTGAGGCTTTTTTTTCCCATGCAGGGCTTCCAGAACACTTCCAGGTTCCCTAT
>ML662448.1:106251-124815 GCA_007570785.1 Antilocapra americana
CACATAACTATTTCTTGGGCATGCATTTCACAATAGGTAAATAAGTCTTCTCACTTACCTGTGTCTTTTCTTTCCAAGATGCTGGATTTCATTTTTTTTTAATTTGTTTTATTGACACAAAATTTACCTTCAGTGAAATGTACAGTTCAATTTTGACAAATGCATATGCCCATGTATTATATATAATAAGGCAGTTATTATTATATGTAATATAATAAGGCATTTATTATACATAAATATATTGAAAGGCATTATTATACATAATAAGGTAGTTATATATAATAAGGTGGTTATTATTACATATATAAGGCAGTTGTTGTACATAACAAGGCAGTTTTTAAAGTATCAATTGGATCACAGCTTGTTATTAGATCCCTCCTTATTTAGGAAAGTCTTGGGTGCCCAGGACAATTTGCTGCTTCAGTGTCTGACGTAAAGTATTAACTCCCCCAAGACATAGGTAGGACTTCTCAGGCAATGCTGCTCTGGTGTTCTGGTGAATATATGTTGGGCAGATGTGCTGGAAGAAATTTCTGTTGCTAATGAAGGTGATTGCCAGGAGAAGGTAAAGCAAGAACCATATGTAACAAGGGAAATACTTATGGATTTTACTTGAAATAAACCATAGGCCATCCGCATAGGAATATTTTGATAGTCAAGGAAACTTTTAATGGAATTGTTTCAAGGCTGAAGAATAAAACAGGAGAATGTGTATTTATCTCAAGATTCCCATCAAGGGACAAAGGAGGAGATGAGTTCTGGGTTGACTTCATAGATCTAGAAGTGGATGGCATGGTCAGCTTGAAGGAGATTGGCCACACGAGTGAAAGGCTGAGAGAGTCAGCTCAGCAAGATTTGAGGGGTCCCCAGGCATTCTTTACTCCCTTTGGTCCTCACTCACTCCTTTCAGTGTTGTTTCCAATGGAAACATTATAAAATGTGAAATTGTCCAGAAGTAGAATGTTTAGACTGTAAGAGAAGGTGATATTAGGACTGGAGACCCAACAGTGTTATTAAATGTTTCTTACAAGATGTTTTTAAAGAATTTTGCTACTAAAGTTGGTGAGACTAGCTGAGAAGGAATGTTTCCTGAACAGTGTTGTGCTGGAAACTGTTCACTTAACACATTTTCAGTGAGTTCTAGCCTGTAGGGAAGTTACTTATTTGAGTTTTTCAAATGATTGTGCTTAGACAAGTTGATGTTCTTTTTAAGCATAAAAACTATCGTCAGCTAGATCGGCCATAAAGGTGTTCTACATGAGCTATGCCCATCAAACCTATTGATCCATCTGATTCTGTTCCTGAGCAGGGATAGTTAATAAATCTACAAAGTCAGGTTAAGAGGCACAAATTACTAGGTATGAAATAAATAAGCTACAAGGGTATATTGTACATCACAAGGAATATAGCCAATATTTATAATAATGTTAAATGGTGTATAATTTAAAAATACAGAATCATCTTGTATACCTGAAACTAATTTTGTATATCTGAAATTAATATAATATTGTAAATCAACTCTACTTCAAATAAAAAAATGGTTTGTTAAGTCAGAGCCAAGGCTACCCAAGAAGTACTTTACTTACCAAAATGGCATAGTTTGAAAGCCTCAAGGCAAAACTAATAAATGTAGAGTACTTCTCTGGCATTTTTCAGGTTATAAATAGAGGACAGAGGGTTTTTGAAGGGCTTTTCTCTCTACTGGTGAAAATGGGAGAATGGGCATCTCAGGGTGGCTCCTGATTCTTGGAGAAGCTGGTTCACAGTAAGAGAGAAGAAAGGCAGGCAAGCAGAAAGAAGTGAAAGTGGGTGGGGAGAGCAGGAGTTCTGTAACATTTAGTCCTCTCTGAGGTGGTGATACCCAGCTCTTTCTACTTTTTGATTCCATCCACAGTCTACTTGGCCTTTTTGCCAAACTAGCTTGAGGGTATGTTTTGTCATTTCCAAACCAGAGTCCTGATTTTGCTTTCGAGTCATTTTTATTTTTCAATGTTTTTTATCCCCCTTGAGATTAAGTCTTTGTAGACAACCACTGTATACATAAGAATGGAGATGTCAAAAAAAATCAGTGGAGGTGTCAACAGTTGGAAGATGTGCCTGAACCTCTTCCAAACACTCTAAGACTCTAAGCCATTCTGGCTTCATGACCAGGGTATTTTACAAGATTTGAAACCCTGATGCCCAATACTGGGAACTGCCCTCCAGGACACTGTCCATCTAAACCTGAATCTCTCAACTATTCAAATACTTACGTTAAAATATTTTGCTCTAATGGTACTTGTCAATTTCCTTTTGCAATTATGTAAGTTTTTACAACTTACATAATTACAAACTTACATAACTGCAAAAAGAAATTGAAGGGGATGACAGAAGATGAGATGGCTGGATGGCATCACTGACTCGATGGACATGAGTTTGAGTAAACTCCAGGAATTGGTGATGGGCTGGGAGGCCTGGCGTGCTGCGATTCATGGGATGGCAAAGAGACGGACTGGACTGAGCGACTGAACTGAACTGATATATGTATATATATATATATATATTTTAAGACTTAAAATATATAATTAAAATACACAAAAATGTTATATATCTGTGTATCTATGTTGTATATGCCAGACAGCATTGTCAGCTACATTCAAATTTAGATATATTTTTTCTTCCTAGTTTAAAAAAAGGGGGGTTCCTTTCATCATCATGTAATGCCTTCCTTATTCTTTCTTTAGTTTTGGGGCTCTGCTAGGTCTTTCACAGGCTGGTACAGAGTCCCTGGGACAAGCGGCTCCTGGAAGCCCCGCCCAGCCGGGGTCCTGACGGGGGTGGGGGGCCCTCGGCCAAAAGGGTTGGTGTGAACGGGGCCCAGCGCGAGTAGCCAATCACAGGCCGCGCTGCGCTGACGGACCAGCATGGGGTTGGGCGTGCGCAGCCGGGTCGAGCGTCTGCTGCAGCCCCCACCAGAGCCTCATCCATCGTGGCCAGAGCCCCTTTGCAGGGCAAGCTCCACACCCCAGTCCCTGCCGCTGCCCAGTACCCTGCAGCAGTCATGCCCGTGAGCCCGTGAGCGGTGAGTGTGGTGGGCATGGCGTGCTGGGTGGGGGGCCTGCTCTCCGTGCCTGGTGTGCAGGGGTGCAGGTGATCCACAGGCAGTGGCAGGTGGGGCTGCAGGCTGCGGCATGTTCGCTCCCCCTAGCCCCGGCTGGCTCCGCTGGCTCCGTGTCCTGACCCGGCCTTTCGGGCTCCGCAAGTGACCTGGGTGTCCACGAGCAGAGGCGCTAGGTGGGGTCTCCACCCACTGGAGCCCCATGGGCCCCTCTGGAGAGCTGGGGCATCTGGCAGCCCTCATGCACACCCAGGGAACTGAGGGTTTATAAATCCCCTGCCCACGGTCCCTGCAAGGGCGCCCTTTCTTTCAGCATCACAGCCCATTGACATGCCAGCCGGGGCCTAGAGCTTAGGCCCTCTCCCTTTCTCACCTATCCCGTTGTGGCCACACCTCTTTTGGGTCTTTTCCTGTGATCAGCTTCCTGGATCCATGGCCCTCTGCCCACCTACACACCTGTTTATATTCTTCAAAGATGTAGCAGTGGCACCCGTGGGTTTATGTGGACTCTTCCCTTGGAGTGTAGCCAGGGCAGAGGTTCTCTCTGTTTGTCATCGTGTGGCTGGAGCGGTAGCAGGAACGCAGTAGGTGCTTACTGAATACTTGTCAAATGCAGCAGCATGCCTGGGGGGAGGGCTGGATTGTTAGTTGCCACCAGCCTCTCTGGGCACACTGCTGTGCCAGCCACTGTGGCAAGACCTGTTCTTGTGGGGGTGCTGGTAACCTCAGCCCATGGTGCCTCCAGTTCAGGCTTTTCACCTACCCAACAGGTTCTAATTCGGGTGCGTGCTTGGGAGACGCTCCCAGCTGACAACCCTGCCTCTGAGGGGTCGGCTCCTTGCTTTCCTCATGCAGTCTTTATTAAGTGCAGCTGGAGGCAAGACCCCCTCCCATGTCTGGGCTGGAGGTGCCATAGGGAGGTCTGGCTGTGCTGAGTGCAGTTCCCTCGGCAGGTGGGACAGAGACCGCTGCAGCGCCTCGTGCCATGGCTGCTTGAGGAGTGATGACAGAGTATAAGCTCATGGTGGTGGGCGCCAGTGGTGTGGGGAAGAGGGCCCTGACCATCCAGCTCATCCAGAACCACTTCGTGGAGAAGTACGACCCCACCATCGAGGTGAGCCTGCCTGGCTCCCGTCCACCTGCTCAGCTCCTGATGTGGGCTTGACTTGCACCTCCTTTGAGGTGCCCATGTCACAGGCCACAGGGTCAAGAGAGGAGTGAGGGAGGCCCAGCCCCCAGGAGGGCCAGCTGTCTCTGAATAGTGTCATCCCCAGGACTGCTACCGGAGGCAAATGGTCATCGATGGGGAGACGTGCCTGCTGGACATCCTGGACACAACGGGCCAAGAGGAGCTCAGTGCCATGCGGAACCAGCACATGCGCATTGGGGATGGCTTCCTCTGCGTGTTTGACATCAACAACGCCAAGTCCTTTGAGGACATCCACCAGTACTGGTGAGCTGCCTGCCGGCCCTCGGGCCCCAGCTCTCTCTGTGCCCTGGTTGCAGCCAAACCCACGGGCTCCCTGCTGCCTCAGCCCTTCCTCCTTGCAGGGAGCAGATCAAGCGGGTGAAGAACTCGGACAACGTGCCCATGGTGATGGTGGGGAACAAGTGCAACCTGGCTGTGCACATCTTGGAGTCTCGACAGGCCCAGGACATCACGCACAGCTACGGCATCCCGTACATCGAGACCTCTGCCAAGACTCGCCAGGTGAGCCTGGCCCCTGCCCCACAGCCAGCCAGGGCCTTGTCCAGGATGGGCTCACTGCCCCCCTCCCTTGACACAGGGCAGCCTCTCTGGCTCTGGCTCCAGCTACGGGACCCTCTGGGATCCCTGGGACCCCTGGGATCCAGCCACCCCTCTCACTGTAAGTCTCCCAAGAAGGCAAGGCAGCACAGGAGGCCAGGGCCCAGGTCTGGGGCAAAACAGCTCTCAGGGGAGGTGGAGGTCCCCGGAGAGAGCTGCCCTGAGCCAGACCAGATTGGTGACGCTGGGGCCCCAGCCCCTGTGCCCTCAGAGTGCCCCACACGTCCCATGTGGCCCAAAAGACTCAGTGGGCTGTTGGGGAGTGGCTGAGGACAGGATTCCCCATGAGGTGGCCCTGGGGCCCGAGAAAGGCAGGGCCCAGCTCCCGTCTGTGGGATGGGGAGAGGGCTTGGGCTCTGCTCCCAGCTGGCTGCAGTGGTGGTCCTGCCCTGAACCAGCCCTTCTTCCTAGGGCGTGCAGGATGCTTTCTACACCCTGGTGCATGAGATCTGGCAACACAAGGTGTGCATTCTGATTCCGCCCAATGAGGACGACTCCTGCAGCCTGAACTGCAGGTGCCTGCTCTTCTGACAGCAGCATGGGTGCGGAGGGCTGGGTGCCATGCAGTAGGTGGAACAGCAGGGATGGAGGGAGGTGCCGCTGGAGCCCACCCCCTGAGGTCAGTGGATAGAGTGTCCATGGGCCTCCTGGGACGCTTCACACAGACTCTGGTGACCTGACACCACAGGCCACCAGCCCTCACGCTCCTCAGCCCCATCCTGGCCCAGCGGGCACAGGCCAAGTCACAGTAAATTTTTTCATGGTCTTGACATTGTGTTTGTCTGAGGCCAGGAGGATGTGGTGCATGTGGCCTCCCAGGAGGCAGGCTGGAAGTTCAGTTTCGTCTAGGTGGTGGTGGCCACCCCGCCTCCAGGGACCCCTGGCATGTCCGGCAGAGTTCTCTGGGCGCTGCCAGAGCCAGACAGCTGACACACAGGAGCTTGTCAACCTTTAATCAGGAAAGGAGGGATCTGAGACCAGGGACTGTCCATTTCCCCGGGAGGGAGGCCATCACAGAGAATGGCCCAGGGGGTGCAGCACTCCTTTGGGCTCTGGGTGGCATCGTGTCTCCTGTGTTTTGGAGACCCTGAGGGCAGTGACTGACTTGGGCAGAGTCCAGCTTGACCAGCAGTGCGCTCTGTCCTGCCCTGTGGGGACATGGTAGCTGGGTGGGCTCAGGTGTCCTATGTGTGAGCATGTGGCTTGCTTGCCAGCCGCTGCCACCCCCTCATTTGGAGGCAGCCTGCTGTTCCCAGGGCTGCCTCAGGTCAGCAAAGTGGCCCTATGGGACCCATCCAGACCCCAGGTGATCACACACAGCTCTGAGGGGGCCCACCTTGCCTTGGGCCAGAACGCTGGACTGGACAGGGCAGACCCTTTAGCCATCATCCTGTCCGAGGAGGCTCATGGCACCCCTGACCTCCCTGAGCCCAGACTCAGGCCTGGTCAGGCCTGGCCTTCTGGGTCAGGGCCTTGTGCTGGGTAAGGGGGCCCTGTTGCCCAGGACAGCTGGCACGAGGCAGTGGGATGTCGCTGCAGCCCCAGGGCCTTGGGGTCACTGTGATCAGTCAGCCTGGCTTCCGCAGCCCCTGAGCTCCAGCTCCCCGTAGCCACAGAGGTCCAGGGAGGAGCAGGCCCCTGGGGTGGCTCTCTGGGCACTTCTAAGCTCTGCTGTGGCCATGCTGGTCCCCTACCCACAAAGGGTGCTGGCTGCAGGTGCCCCAGGGCACTCTGAGCCCAGCGCTGCGTCTCTGGCAGGCTGGGCAGTGCTGGTGGCTGGGGGTGACCCAGGAAGGTGCTAAAGGGGAGGGACCTGCGTTCTGCCTCAAAGCAGGTGGCCGTTCGCCTGTGGCCTCTTGGTTCACCGGGACGTCTGGGAGGTAATTGCATCACTGGGATCGCTGTCCTGAGGGCTGTCCTGGGCTGTGGTCAGACAGGCCAGACACAGAGCCCCAGAGCCCCCAGAAAGAGGCCTGTGGCCATGGCCCCCTTCATGCTGTGGCTTGGTCTTTGGGCTGGCTTGGTGGGGCCGGGGTCCAGGCTGCTTATGCTGGGCAGATGGGCCAGGGAGGGCCAGCCCATTCTCTCTGGAGAATGTCTTGATACTGGGAGGAGTGGGGAGCCTGGGGGCCGGATCCAGCCACTCGATGGGAATGGACAGAGTGGGCCAGCTTCCCCACCAGCCCTGGTGACCTGTACAGGGTGGGCCTGTGAAGCCTGTGTGGCCACCGCAGCCCAATTCTGGGAACTTTCCTCCAGGCCACTGGCCTCTGAGGGGCTGATGATGCCCAGCCCTGGTCAGGTCGGCTGAGTCTCAGAGCAGAGAGCAGATGAATGGGGTGAGGAGGAAGCCCCGGGACCCCAACCACTCACCACCCTGGGGTGACTCCAGACCTCTGCTGAGCCTCCCTGTACCAGGGTAGGTCACATTTCATCCCGTGCAGCTCCATCAAGAGGCCTGCAGGGCCCAGCCTGGGGACAGCATGTCCTACAGGAACTCATGCAGGTCTTCCAGGGGCAGCTTCAGGAGGGGTTCAAGGGGAGAGGGTGCCATCAGGCCAGTGGGGGTCCCCCAGGAAGGCCCGGCCCTCCACCCTGGAGCACCCTGTGGGCAGCAGCATGTTCTGCTGTGCTGGGGGTGGGAGCGGGGGCACGCTCTGGGCCAGTGGTCTGGCCAGCTCTCCACGGCTGGCTCGCTCCACACTTGGACCACTGGCTTCGTGCACCTGAGGACCTGTGTCCATGAGCACGCGCTCGCTCTCCAGGATGTAGGTGTCTCCAGGCTTCATGGTGACAACAAGGGGGTCTGTGGGGACAGCAGGCCAGACAGGGTCAGCTTGAGCAGGGCACGGTGGGGTCCCACAGGGTATGAATCCCCCCAGTGGTCTCTGGCCCCTGCAATCACTGGGCTGCAGCAGAGCAGCTCCTGCAGCTCCTCACCCAGGGGGCTTGTTCTGGTGGTCTTGGCTCCTGGACTCGGGCTCCCAGGTGAGTGGCCAGCACTCAGGACTAAGGGGCAGTTCTGCAGATCATCCCCCAGCTCAGCAGGGCATGATGCTGACTTGCCTACTCCCGGCTGGCCCAGCCCTACTTTCAGGAGCCCCACGCCTACAGGAGGGCTCTGGGCTGCCTTTGGATACTCTCTGGTGGGAGAGGGGCCTGGCATGTCAGGTAAGGAGCTGGGCCCTCCCTGGGCATCCGGAGAGGGTAGGAGCACCTGGGGACCCAGCTTCTTGGCAGCATCACCCAGTCGATGAAGCCCCATAGGAACCACTCAGTGGTGTGGATCTCTGTAGATGTCTGCTCCTCATGATGGGCAGCGTTGGGGTCAGGCTTGCCTCGGGGCCAGAATCAGCCCTATTTCAGGGCCTGGGACCTCCAAGGCTGGAGGATGTGCTACTGCCGGCCTGTCCTATCCACCCCACCCCACAGGAAGAATGAAGCCCACAGCAGGCCCAGCCACTGGGGTGGCAAGGGAAGGGCCTCTGGGGGATGCGTTTGTGTGCCGCTGCTTCAGGTTGAGGGGATCCTGCCGAGAGCAAGATGGCATGGGCCTTGGATTGCAGTGGTTTCAGGGACCCCATATGAAGAAGTCTGAGGAGTCCCCAGACCCCCCGGGTCAGGTCTTCCCCCATCAAGGGTCAAGCATTGCCGTGACCCTCATCCTCAGGGCCTCTCAGTCCTGGCTGGACACACTTTTCCCAGGCAGGACAGCCTTCCTGTGGGGCCAGGGCCACACATGCTGGCCTAGCTCTGCTGCTGTTCTGGGCTGGGGGTGGGCTGGGGTCCAGCCCTGGCATGCATCCCCACAGCAACCACAGCAGGGGTGGGGCTTCCAGAACCAAGGGGCAGACAGTGTGGCCCACGGGGTGGCTGATGGCGGGCTTGGGAATCCAGGATCTTCGCAGACAACACTGACTTGTTCATCAACTGTTTCCTGCTCTCAGAGGTCTGGCCTGGAGCTAACCTTGGGGAGCATCAGCCCGAGACTTGACCCCCACAAAAAGGTCGGGTGCAGGAGGCCTTGGCTGGGCCCTGGAGGCTGGGGTGGGGACCACGGGTCCCCAGTGCCTGCTTCCACCCCAGGCCTACACTTGGCAAAGACCCCAGACTCCCTGCCAGGATTGCCCCCCGCCTCTCCAGGTCACACCCTTTCGCCTCTTCTGGACTCCCCTCAGGTCTTCCAGCTCCCCAGGCCATGTCTGCCCTGGGACCACCCCTTCCTTCTGGCAGGCTATCTCTCATGACCCCACCCCACCTCCCCAGGCCATGGGTCCAGTTGCCCCACCTGAGTCCCATCAAGCTCCTCCACCTGTGGGAGGCGCCAGTATGGCCCAAGGATGCGGCCCAGACCAACCCAGAGCTCCTGCCCTCCATCCCCAGTGTGCAGCTGGGAGAAACATAGAGCAGGGGTGGCCAGCAATGAGGGGGCACCTGGCCGACCCCGCCAGGCCGACCCCACCCCTCCTCTTCTGGAGCAGAGGCCGGGGTGTCTCCAGGACTGCCAGGGTAGGAAGGAGAGCAAGGTCCAGCTGAGGGCCCTGCCCCACCCCACCCCAGACCCTGCCCCACCATCAGGCCCTGCCCGCAGACCCCCGCCCCTTCACCGGCCCTACCTGCCCGCAGGTCTTGCCCTGCACTCAGACCCTGCCCTGCACTCATGCCTTGCTGGGCCTCAGAACAGGTGGGTGGGGTCCTTGGGCACCCAGGTTTCCTTCTGTGGAGTATTGATGGTTGTGTCACCCTGGCATCGCCAATGGTCCACTCCCATGTGCCCTTCACATGGGTGCAGGTGTGGGGGGGGGGTGGAAGGGCAATGGACTGTGCAGAGCCCTCAGAGTGACCAATGGTGGGTGGGTGAGGGGCGTGTCCAGGAAGGGAATGGGCCCCATTGCCAGGAGTGCAGGTCTGCACCCTGGGGTCGCCAGGTGGGAGCCTGCAGTCAGAGGGTTTGCAGAGCCTACATGGCCTTAGGGTTGGGAGGGAGTGACTGCCATGAGCATCCCGGGTTTGGGAGAAAGTCATTCACAGCTGGATCATTGGGGCACTTAGACATCCTGCCAGATCAGCCCCCCGGCTGCCTGCTGCCCTTCTCTGCTCGCAGCTCGTGAAGTCTGCGTGCTGTGCGCTCCGGGGGCCTGTCACCCTGTTTTCCACAAGGATAAGGAGCCTTCTACATGGCTCAGGGTCCCTGGAGCCCCCCACACAGCAAATCTGTGGAAGGGACTGGCTTGGGCCCTTCTGGCCTCAGTGCCAAGTGACTTATGTGTCCCCAGGCAACTGGGGTCGGCCTCTGGGGAGACCAGGGCCCTGGATGGCAGAGGGCATGTGGCGTCCAGCCAGGCTCAGCCCCGCAGTCACCAGCCTGGTGGGCGACAGGCATTCTTCAATCAACTGCTCGCTGTGGCCACGCCCACGGATGCCTGGGACCATGCTCTGAGGCCAGGGTTGTGCAGGCCCTGTGAGCTCAGCTCCCACACTCGGATGCTGACTTTGCTTGGCCGAGGCCCATGGGCTCCATCCCAGGCTTGGCGCATTCACAACCCACCTGCTGGCTGCAGGCAGAGGGCAAAGCCGGTCAGCCTCTGCTCCTCCTGTGATCCACAGCCTGGTCGAGGCCCTGCAGAGGCACTGACAGGTCTGTGCACACAGCAAGCCCCCAGAGCCCCCCTCTGGTCCAGAGAAGGCCCAACAATGAAGCCAGAGCCTGCCTGGGCCCTTATAGTCCCTCCCTCAGCCTGGGCTCACACCCTGCCTATTCAGGCTGCCCTCCTGGTGCCTCTGCCCATCCTTCAGGGTCCTGGGGTTTGCAGCACCAGGCTGCCCCTCTGGAGCCCCATGGAGGCTGTGAGCCTCGTACGCTGCCTGCAGGTCCTGTCTGCTCATCTGCCTTTGGGGCAACAGCCAGCCTAAGTCTCGGGACTCGTGCTGTGTCATCCCCCACCAATGGTCTCTGAGCCTGGGGCCTTCAGGACCCGGGTCTCAGTCTCATCCTCCACACCTGTGCCCACCCAACCCCCTCACAAGAAGGCAACTGCCTTTTCCCACCATGGGTCAAATATCTGGGCAAGAGGGTGGCATGTGGACCCAGGTGGCACCTGCAAGAGAGTCGAGTTGGCCTCCTGGCCAGCTCACTGTGCCAGAAGGACCTAGGACAGGCTGGGCCGAGGTCACAGGGCTCAGAAATGAGCAGGTGCAGAGGCAGTGGGGCTGTCAGCCTGGGCCCTGGCACTTAGTTCGTTTCAACCATCCTGGCCTGGCTGATGGCAGAAGACAGCCATGCGGGTGATCAACACAGGGTTCCCTCTGGGTCCCTCCAATGCAAATGCTTTGTCTTCATTCAAATCCCCACTTCCCTCCATTCTCAACTCCAGTGTCTCCAAAAGGGGTGCCCAGCCTCTTGCTCTGGACCATCCCTTGTGTGATGGTCTCCCTAGGACTCTGCCCAACTTCGGTGATACCCCCCAGGCCACAGAGGAGGGGGCCCACCTGCACCAGCCTCAGCTGGCATTGCCTCTTAAACACCCAGGTGCCTGTACCTGATCCCAGACCCTGGAACCATGTCTGTGAGTTGAGCCAGAAGGCTGTGTGGACCATCTCAGCTCCTGGGATCAGGGTGTCACTGGCCCCAACGCCTGTGTTCCCTCCTCCCTTGTGGACTTATTCCTGTAAGACTGAGCCCCTCCTGCAGCCCTAGGTGTTTTACAACTCATTCAGTTGATTGAGTGCCTTGCCTGAGACAGTGTGGATTCCGTACAAATAGAACCTGGCTCACCTGCCATATCCAGCGTGCAGAGCAAGGGCTCTGGAACATTCCCCCACTTCGGTGAATGCGGCAGGTGCAGGTTCTAGCCACTGCTTTGGTCTATCAGTCCCTGTGGGTGGTCACGATTCATCCTCCACCTCAAGACTAGAACCACCCACCCTTGCCACGATGGTGGGGGGTGTCAACTGAGCTTTGCCAGAGAGGGTGTCAGGGAGTGGTGGGCCTTGGGAAAATTTGCCTGGGCTACCAGGTGCCCTCACGTGAAAAGTGACCACACACCAAGGAACCAAGGAAGTGAAGCCATGCAGAGGAGCGTCAGGGAAGATATACATGGAATTTCTGGCTAGCATTTCTTTCCAAAAGTTCCTCTGCTGCTCGCTTTTCTCCAGCTGGTGAAAGGCCCTGAGCCTCAAAGGGTGACCCCAGCACCAGCAGACCCCCTGGGAAGATGCTGCCCCCTACCCTGGGATGCCACCCTGGGGCTCTGGGAAAGGTCTGTGCTGGCCAGATTGCAGCTTGGGAAGCCAGTGGGCCACCCTCTTCCCTCTGTGCCTGAGAGCAGCTCACCTGAGGTCCTGCCCACTACCTGGCCCACGGTATGGTCCCGTTTAGCCAGATGTCCTGTGGTCCAAGGAGCAGGGCCTGGGTAGGAGGCTGAGGCTCTCAAGAAACTGTCCCCTCACATCAACTCACTGGCCTCGACCTATCCACTCTGTTCATGGACTTGATCCCTTCCTGCCCTGCTACTCCCTGAGGCTCCAAGCTGGCAACCTGGGGACGTTTCTTCCTTTATGGTGCAGGCTACTGACATTTTCCGGCTGGACTCACTACCTCTGTCATTTCCCTCTACCTGCCACCCCTTCTGAGGTCAGGACCTGCGGTTCCTCCTGTCCTGGTGACCTCAAGATCCTCAGTGGGGCCAGCGATTGTGGGATGGATCACAGGGAAGCAGGTCTGACATCTGGGGCATCACAGGGACCCCCTTTCATGGCCGCTCCATCCTCGGCCTCCATTCTCCCTCTGGCACAGGGAAAACTGTGGTCCTGTGGACCCAGACACAAAGGCACGCTCAGCTCTCACCTGAGGGTGTCAGCCCCCAGCCCCGGTCCCCAGGGGCTTGGCCTCTGATGCTGTCCTCTGCCTGGCGCTACGTTTGACTTGGTTGGTCTTGTGGCTGCTGGGTTGAGGGCCCTGGCTGCCAAGACAATGGGGGCGGGGCCTCAGCTGTAGCTACAAATATATTTGAGCGACAGGAACCCTTAGGCTCTGTGCAGTTGAGCCATGCTCCTTAGCGACGGTTGCTGGGGCATGGGGGCCCATCCCAGTTGTGTGGGTTCCTGCTGGACTTGCCCCATGTGAGTGGGTCACTCAGGCCCAGGCCAATCTGTCAGCCAGGAGTAACCCCAGCTGAACCCTGGCCACGGAGCATACCTCGCAGCATCAGTGTGCTCGAAGCCCCGAGTCATGGGGTAGCAGGTTTCTCCCTTCCCTCTGCAGATGATGGAGGAGGCCCCCACCAAGGTTTTTCCCAGGGAGTGTGTTCTGGCCTGTGGGTGTGTGTACATGGATCTGAGGACAGGGAGTAAGGTCTGAGAAGGGACACAGGAGGCAGCCTGTGGGCAGGACCGAGGTGCAGCCCCTCCTGGGGCTCACAGATAGGTCTGCAGGCAAGGTGGGGTGGCCCCAGTCTGAGGATCTGAACATGGCTGCATGTACCTGGCCTGGGGAGCAGGCTGTCTAGGATGCAGCCCTCCTTGATGGCCTCGTTCACCAGGAGCCAGTCCTGGTCCAGCTTCTGAGAGGCCAGCAGATTCGTGTGCACCACAGGCAGCTCGTCCAGGACCTGCAGCTGGGGGACGAGCTTCCTGACCTCTGCCCTGTAGTTGTAGCCCCGGGGCACCTGTGGGTGGGAGTGGGCCTGAGTTCAGGTGACCCATCAGGCCAGTCTGGGCCTGGCACTGCTCCCCTAGCCCCACTGTGGGCAAGGCAGGAGAGCTGGGGGTTGCTGGTGCCAGGCCCACCAGGGTCACTCTGGAACCTTGGCAACTGCTGGGATCCTGGTCTATTGTCCACGTGTGATCACACTCTCTGGGCTCACTACCAGGGTCCAGGACTGCCTTCTGGCCTGTGGGGCTGCCCTGAGTTAGGAGCTTCACCCCATGGGTGGCCACTGTGCACAGTGATGGAAGTAGCAGGGTGGGTGGAGGATGCTCTGGCCAAGGGGGCGCGGCCCCCAGTGAAAGGCACCGCTGAACAGGGCCTGTGGGGTGTGCTGCATGCCTCCATGTGGAGGCTGCATAGAACACGATTGGCTCTGCATGGTGTGTGCCAAGCATCTCCCCGGAGCACACATGAGCCAGGGCCTGGCATGGGTATGTGTGGCCATTCAGAGTTCAGTCATGTGTGACCAAGGGGCTTGTAGGGGCAGCTGCTGGGCCTCCAGCAATATGAGAAGGAGCTCCCGGTGAAGAGGCCCCACTGACCTGGGTGGGTCTCCCGGGGTCTGCTTTGACCTCACCTGTTCAGGCAGGCAAAACGGTCCCCCGGCCTGCTGAGGGGCTGGTACCACAGATTGCCTCCCACCCGGTGGTGCCCACCTGGTGGGTTGGGCCAGGGCCTGGCCACAGGCAGACTGGGTTGTCCTCCAGGTGACTGTGGCCAGCCATGGGCACAGCTGTAGGCAAAGCAGCTGCCCCGGATTCTCCACACAGTTGGCTTTTAGGTCCAGCACCTCCAATTGCTCCAGCAGGCACAGCAGGCTTAGGTCCCAGATGTCATTGTAGGAGAGGTAGAGTTCCTGGGGGGGCATGGTGGGGAAGGGGGTGCTCAGCCAGGGTTTCCCCCAACCCCCTGCCCCCTGTCTGCCCTACCTTTCTCCTCCCCCCTTTAGGGCAGGGTAGACCCACCTTAAGGGCAGAAAAGGAGCTGATGATGTCCAGATCAGCCAAGCCACAGTGAGTCAGCCAGAGCACCTGCAGGCAGCCCAGAGAGGTGTCAAGTTCCCTGCAGAGGGCAGGGTGTAGTCAGTACTGTCCCAGGGTGGGGCTGTGTCACTGACTGCTCATTCCCTGCACCATGCCGTGTGCCAGCCAACACCCACATTTGCCTTCTCCAGATGCAGCAGCTGTGGGGACTGGCTTGTGTGGTCTCCAGGCCAAAGAGGAGCTCCAGAGTGCCCAGCCACCTGCCTTTCCTCCTGGCTGAAGCTGCTGGAGGACCCAGGCCTGGTGCAGGTCGCCACTGTGCTAGATGGCTGCTGCCCACTGCAGTGGACCTGGCCTCCCCAGCGGAGCCAGTGGGCCCTCCATCCCACTATCCCCAGGCCTTTCTTGAAGGTGATCCCCCCACCCCGGCAGACCCTCCCCAGCCCAGCTGTGCCTGTAGGAAAACCCCTCTCCACCAGGACTTGTCTGTCCCACTGCCCTCGTGCTGGCTGCTTTCCACAGGTGGGTAGACTAGGGCTCTCCACCGGCCCAGCCTGGGTGGGATCCCCTCTCCCATGGGCTCCTCTCAGCCCAGGTGTACCTCGTCTGCAGTCAGGGCCCCGACCCTCTGTTCTACCACCTCTCTATCAGCTCTTGGGATGCAGCCGTCTGTACTTTCTCTTCTAATGTCCTCTAGCTTCATGGCTGGAGCTCGGCCTTGCACAGGGTGTCTCATTATCGGCCCTTCTTGCTCCCATTTCCAGACCAGCACCTTTTCTCTGCTTTCTGGGAGGGTCCCTTGTCTTCCCACATTGCTGTTAACATCACACATTTAATTCCTAATCACCCTTAGCTGTTCTCTCATTTTTCCCCTTAGAATGCTGCTTTCATTTTGAGGGCACAAAGAGACCACATGTCCTTCTGTGTCTCTCAGAACATTCCCTGAAGGTGCCTGGACATCTTACTCCCCCTTGCCACTGTCTACAGCTGCTGAACCTGCAGCCTATGTGTCGTACCTCCTGAAGCCCACGTGCCCAGGAACCCGTGCTGGGCATCAAGAAGCCACTGCAGTGTGAAGGCCTACACACCTAGAAAGTAACTCCTGCTTGTGCTAACCAGAGAAAGTCTGCACATAGCAAGGAAGATCCAGGGAGGCCATAAATAAGTTAATTAATTTAAAAAATTGTTAAAGATATCCAAATAAAACGAGTAATAACTATAAAAATCAGAGAAGATGAACAGAGCCCAGTGCTGACTCTTTAAAGACTTACAGACAATCCTTTGTCAAGACTGATAAAGGATAAACAGAAGGTCCATGCAAGTTAAAGTATGAGACTTAAAAAGAGGGATAATTATGGTCTTGACAGCAATTTAAAATACCAAAAGACCATTAAGAACAACCTATACACCAATATTCTTGAAAACCCAGAGAGCTGGCATCGAAAGACAGAAAACTAGGGCATTCCCTGGCAGTCCAGTGGTTAAGAATCCACCCATGCAGGAGACATGGGTTCAACCATGGGACCAAAACTCAGGTCCCACCTGCTTCACAGCAACCAAGGCCATGCACCCCAAGTACTGAGCCCATGTGCTCCAGTGCCCATACACCCCAACTGGAGAACCAACACACTGCAATGAAAAATCCCACACGAGGCAACAAGAGATCCCATGTGCCACCCGATGCAGCCAAATAAATAAATATTTTTTAAATGGAAAGAAAAGTAGATTAATATCTACTAAAGAGATTAAATGGTCACTAACATCCCTCCCTCCTCTCTGCCCCTGCCAAGTCCCCAGATTTGGATCAGTTTTAAAGTACATTCTATTATGGAATAGTCAATATCTTCTACAATAATTTCTTATACAAATTTTTGGTTTTTTTAATAAGCAATTGAAAAGAACAGTAAAAGCATGGGTCTGAGTCAGTCCTCAATTCCAGGACCAGAGAAGTAAAACTGGACCATCAGTGGGCTATCAGTCACAAAGACAGACGTGAGAATTGTGAAGCAGATATCTTAATGTCACAGTGATTTGAAAATAGCTCATCAAGTAGTGTTGCTGCAGGAATGCAAGGATGAATTGCAAAATCTGTCAATGGAATCCAGTACACAAGCAGACTAAGGAGAAGTATCACTTCACGATCATGCCAACAAAGGCAGAAGAACCCACACACAGATCCATTAAAATCAGGAACTAGCCAAGGACACCTGCTACCATTATTTACACTGTTTAACATCATGTTGGCTAGTAGGTCCTGGTCAAGGCAATAAGACAAGAAAGAGAAGCAGGAAGATTTCACTGAAAGACAGTGGTCATAACATGCCGATCATCAATATAGAAACCCAACTGAATTAACACACTATTTGAAGTAACAGGAGAGTTTGTCAATAATGTTTAAATACAAAACAAAGGTACAAAAAAGTACAGTATTGCCAGAGGTAATAAACCCATTTATGAAAATCAATTGTTTTAGTGATTAAAAAAATCTATCCGAAATCAGCATAGTGTTTTTCAAAATGTGCAATGAGCAAACAAAATACAACAGAAACAAGGCTTCATCCATGATTATCAAAACACTATAAACATGTGGGAAGGAAATCAATTCTGGTTTCAGGGAGGCCAGCCTTCAGAGGAGGCTGGTGTCCTGCCCTGTCCCAAGGAGCAATAGGGTGCACACGTCGGGATCCTGTTTAGGCCACTGCAATCACAGTTCCATTCCTTTGAGAGTGGTTAGTGTAAGAGAGTGTACACATTGTACAATTCTGGCCAAAGAAACACAGGAAGAATGCTGGGAACCTTCTGTTCTTACTAGCTGACAGACACAGAGTGGCACATTTCCTGTTGTAGGATGAATTGCATTCCTGCAGATACATATGTTGGACCCTGACCCTCAGGACCTCAGAATGTGCCTTGATGTGGACAATGGCTCTCTGCAGATATCATTAGTAGAGATGTGTGCATATATGTTAAGTTGCTTAAGTGGTGTCCATGTAGCCAGGGGTCTCCTCTGTCCATGGGATTCTCCTACCAAGAATACTGGCCTGGTGTGCCATGCCCTCCTCTAAGGGATTTTCCTGAGCAAGGGATCCAAACTACATCTCTAATGTCTCCTGCCTTGGCAGGCAGGCTCATTATGACTAGCGCCACCTGGAATCCCTAGTGGAGATGAGGTGGGCCCTAATCCAATATCACTTGTGTCCTTTTAAAAAGGGGAAATTTGGATTCTGATACCAGGAGAAGAAGGCTACATGAGGTGAAGGCAGGGACTTGGGTGAGGAATACCAAAGATAGCCAGCAAGCCACAAGGAGCAAGGAGAGAGTCAGATTCTCCTTCTGCCTCAAGAGACACACCTTGGTTTTGAATTGGGACCCCCAGACCTGAGACCATTTCTGCTGTTTAAGTTGCTTAGTCTGTGATGCTCTGATCCTTTAAACATCTTCTTTAAAGTTGATCACTTAGGATGCTCTCAGCTGCATGTTACAGAGACCTGTGTCCAACTGGCCTCAGCATTGAGAGACCATTTATCCCTTAAGTGGGTAACTTTAAAGGGAGGAGGTATGTATATACAGTGGGCTTCCCTGATGGCTCAGTGGTAAAGAATCTGCCTGCCATGCAGGAGCTGCATGCAGGAGACACGTGTTTGATTTCTTAGTCAGGAAGTTTCTCCTGGAGGAAGGCATGGCAACCTGCTCCAGTGTTCTTGCCTGGAGAATCTCATGGACACAGGAGCCTGGTGGGCTATGGTCCGTGGAAACACAAAGAGTTGGACACAACTGAAGTGACTTAGCATGCATGCATCTGTATACAAATAAATGATTCCTGTTGTTGTATAGCAGAAACTAACATAACACTGTAAAGCAATTATACTCCAATTAAAAAAATAAAGTCTACTAAAAACATAGAAGTACATGTGAATGGTGAGCTATACCATATTCATGGATGTATGTAACTTAAAAATTAAATGAACAT
>ML662448.1:139815-158543 GCA_007570785.1 Antilocapra americana
GAAATGAGGGCCTGCCTTACCTGAGGCAACATTAGAGGCTCCCAGAGGACCGCGTGGCAGCTCCAGATGGATCCAAAAGTGCCCACTGCAACTCGAGAAACTGCCCGCCGTAAGTCGAGAAACTGCTCGCTGCAAGTCAAGAACCATCCCACGATGTGCCTCTGAAGGCGAGATGAGGCCTGATTCCCCTGCAGAGACGCGAAAAACTTCTACAGCTCCTCCTGGAACCTCCCAAGTTGCCTTGACTTCCCTGAGGCTTCACGAGAGGCTCCCTGAATTGAAATGGTCAACTTGGGAGGAACAATACGATTACCGCCGCAACTCAAGAAACGAAGAGATTCTCCTCTCAATGTGACCTGAGGCTTTTCTTCCCATGCAGGGCCTCCAGAACACTCCCACGTTCCCTATCGAATCCCAAGACGAAGCTTGGTTCGCTACATGCAGCCCAAGGGGATCTCCCAGAAGCACACGGCCATGCAAAAGGAACCTCGTGCTCCATGCCACAACTCGAAAGGCCCAGTGTTCTCCACCTTGTCGAGGGATGAGCAATGGTTAACCCCTGCATCATCTCAAACGGACACACAACATTCCCCTCACACATCAAGAGGTCGCCTTTTTAACCAGGTGAATCATGAGAGGAACCCTGAGCCTCCTGCAGAAATTTCAAAGGCAGCCATTTGCCCCTGCCCTTCAGGTAAAGCCTGATTCTCCAGTACCTATGGGAATTTGCCTCAGAACACGGAGGTAGGCCTCACTGCATTGTTGCCATAGAGGAAATGCTCTAATTACCTGCCTCAACAAGGTAGGACTCCTGACTCCTCCTTTTTTTATAACAGGAGAGGAAAAGGGTGTGTCATACCTCAACATGAGCGGAAAACGTCCTCCTACGTTCATCTTGGGAAACATCTTGGGATGATTCTTGACTTGTGGCAGGCAGTTTCTTGACTGCAGCAGGCAGTTTCTCGCATTGCAGCGGGCACTTTTGGATCCCTCTGGAGCTGGGTCGTCATCCTCTGGGAGCCTCTAATGTTGCCTCAGGGAAAGCAGGCCCTCATTTCGATGTGCACGGGCCATCTTGGGGCACTTCTTGAGTCACTACCCCAGAATAGTTCCTCTTCTTTAGTTGAGGTATGAACCTGAGCGTTCATCTCGAGTTTTGACAGGGCTATCAGTGTTCCTTTTGATTTTCTCCAAGAGAGTTCATGCTCATCTCGTTGTAAGGTATGTAACTCGTCTTTGCTCTCTGATTGTAAGAACTCCTTTTCATTAAGTCAGGGCTTTGGGGCATTTTTTTTGATATGTGCAACAGGGAAGTCAGATCTCCATCCATGTAGCTGAGTAGAAACCTGGGGTTTTGTTCAAGTCACAACAAGGTAATCAGTCCTCGTCATGTGTGGAGGGGGTAATATCGTGGTTTTTCTAGGGTTTTAATGGAAAGCTGCGGTTTCCACTCGAATCGTGGCAAGGACCTCAGTGAGCCTCTGATCTTGTCCAGCGAAGTCAGGTGTCCTTTTTCGTGGCCTGCATGAGCATGGGATTGCTCTGGAGTCGCTCTGGAATGTCACAGAGTCTCATTTCAAATTAAGACAGAAGAAATCAGGGTTCCATCTCTGTTTACCACTCAGACTTCAGGGTCCCTGTGGAACTGAACCTGGAAGGAAGTTCTCCCCTCATGTTGAGGCATGACACTCACTTTTCCCTTCCTGCTGTAACAAAGGCAGGGGTCAGGAGTCCTTCCTTGTTGAGACAGGTAATTAGAGCTTTTCCTCGATGGACAAGAAGGAAGTGAGACCTCCCTTCTTGTTCTGAGGTGAATTCCCAGAGGTGCTGGTGAATCAGGCTTTACCTGAATTGCACTGGGGAATGGCTGTCCTTTGCAATTTCTGCAGGAGGCTCTGGGTTCCTCTGACGATTCAATTGGTGAAAAAGGTGGCCTCTTAAGGTGTGATAGAAAAGTCATGTGTTAGTTCGAGATGACGCAGGGGCTTATCATTGCTCACCTCGCGGTAATGGGGAGAACATGGGGCCTTTCTAGTTGTGGCAGGGAGCATGAGGTTCCTCTTGCATGACCATGTGTATCTTGGAGATCCTCTTGAGGTGCATAAAGGGAACCAAGCTTCGTCTTGAGATTCGATAGGGACTTTGGGAGTTTTCTGGAGGCCCTGCATGGATAAAGAGCCTCACCTCACACTGAGAAGGGAATCGCTTCATTTTCTGAGTTGTAGCGGGAAATATAGAGTTCCTCACAAGTTGGCCCTTTAAATTCAGGAATGTGAGCCTCTCTATTTTCTTTTTCTCTCCAACTCTCTAATCCTCCCTGTAGCGCTCCAGGGCTGGAGTCAGAAATCCGGGTGATCCCTTTGTCTCGGACAGAAGGACCCTCCAAAGTTATCTTCCGAGAATGGGAGCCTAGGGAAGATCAGCCCTGAGGAGGGGATGAGTAGACCACCTGCGCCACAGCCTCCCTCACCTGGAGAGACACACTCAGATGCGTTGGGGATTCTGTCAAAGCATTTCCGTTTTATTGAGCTGGAGGGCCAGCTTATATAGGCAAACAGCGTGGGAAGGCAAACAGGGTGGGGGTTTCTAATGAGGCTTTCCGGGAGCTTGGCCAATCTCTGTAAAGGTGACGTATCCAGGTGGCAGCACAGCAATGTATACTTGTCACGTCCTGGCATTGTTAAGGGGAAGTTAGCCATGGCCAATCGTATTTTTTCATAAGCAGCCTCAGTCAGGCCCTCTTGATTTCCGCCAAGCGCCATCTTGTCATGAGCACTTGCAAGGCGCCCTACATATCCCCCTTTTTTGTTTTATTTTTAGGGAAGCCATCAGGGGGTTGCCCACATGGCCTCTTTGGGACCTGGTGGTTGTGCCTGTCTTAGGTTGTCTCCCTCTGGAGATCTTACCCGTCATTGGCTATCCTACCAAGCATGGTCAACAATCGTTATTATGTATTAGCACTTGGGGGATTAGGGCCTGGGAGGTTTATATGATTTGGGATTGGCCAGTTTGACTTTTGTTGAATTAGGTATGCCGTGTCTATATGTTTGGGCCATGAGAACTTTTTTGACTTGATCTCTGGTAATGGTCTTGATCCGATCTTGGAAGAACCTCCGAAAAAGATTAAAAAGACAGGGCCCAAATAACAACAATAGTATAACAAGCATAAATGGCCCCAGGAAGGGAAGGAACCATAAGAGAAGTTGTTGTGACCAACTCTGGGGCTGATAGAGATTTTGGAGTTCTATTTTGCAGCGTTCAATTCTATCTTTTAATTCTTTGACTTTACCATGGACTATGCCCATTTCATAGACAAAGTAGCAACATTCTTCTCCCAAAAAGAGGCAGGTACCTCCCTTTTTGGCCATGAGGAGGCCGAGAGCCCTTCTATTTTGCAAGGCTATGGCCACCAAATAGTTAATTTGTCTTTGGACTGATACAAGGGAATCTACTACTTGTTCCATATCTTCATTGAGTTCTTGGGACAACTTGTAGTAAAAGTGGGTGGATATGGAGATATCTCCAATCCCAGTCCCCAGGGCAGCAGCTATTCCGGTTCCGACCAAAATGGGGGAGATAATGGCTCATCACCTCCTAGAGAGGCTGGGTGGAAGTCCTTTTTGGTGTAGGACAATTTGCTCAACTTCATTTTCTTGAAAGAAAGTTAGTCCTGGTGTTAAGAACACCGGGATGCACGTGTCACTAGTGGGCTGGGGGAGGCATGTGTAGGCATAAACTCCACATAGGAAAAAGACTCCTGGCTTGGTACAATTATTGGTGTTATTCCAGGTAACCCAGGAGGAGCAAATGGAGTCATTGGAGCTGGGAGTGGGGATTACCGTGCCGGGAGGGCTGGATACAGGTGATGTTTGATTCGGCAGCCAGTAAGACTTTATCTGAGACTGGGCCAACAAGGGAATAGTTGCCGAAGGAGGCATTTTGAGTAAAGTTATTAGCTTGTATCCATGAGGGTGGCAAGGGGACAGTGATATATGGTGAGGGCCTCAAAGACATGCGTACTCAGCAACCTTTTGGAAGGGGATTTAGAGCATGATGAAAAAGGAGGAGTTCAGG
The DNA here is from genome assembly GCA_007570785.1 of Antilocapra americana. Classification (NCBI taxonomy): domain Eukaryota; kingdom Metazoa; phylum Chordata; class Mammalia; order Artiodactyla; family Antilocapridae; genus Antilocapra; species Antilocapra americana. The sequence goes on from ML662448.1 coordinate 143,890, forward strand.
AGCTGATCTAAAAGCCTGTTATCTGGCAGGGGGGGGGCTGTAACAAAGGTCTTAACTGATCTAAGATGTCTAATCATTTATATGGCTCGGGGGTTTCCCATAACTGTGTAATGACATCTTGTACATACTGTTGTACCTGTTTTTGTCTATTTAGGTCTTGGGCTCCCCCTCCATCCGAGTAGCCCCAATGAGTAGTGGCGTAAAAGCAGATATTTTGACCATTGGGCACATAGCAGGTACTCGTATGACTCCCTCTTTTGTTTACCTTTACTGTGAGGAGGTTTTTGGTCTCTCTCCCCAGTGAAAGAGTATAGGTCTTTGGGGAGGTACTGTAACATGAAGAGTGGAGAAAAGTGTATATACAGTTGCATGAGCTGGGGCAATGGGTCGCAGAGCAGATGACTAAGATAAACACCAAAAGTAAGGGGGCCATATTACATGCAGGTCAGGCCAGTGGTCACAAAGGTGTATGCTGCCACAAGTATGGCACTACAACCAAGATAACTCAGTACCAAAAGGACACATGGCATTATGGCCCACTCTCTGGGAGCAGCTGACACCAGGCCAATGGTGAAGAGCAAGGCCAGGAGTATAATTACGGCTATTTCTGAAGGGTCGTATAAGATGATCATCGGCTCGGGTAGCTTGGAGGATTTTTCAACAGGCAGGCAGTAGCTTTTTCGGTGGGAAATCTGCAGGAAGACAAAAAGGGAAAAGTCGCCTCATGAACTTTTTATCATTCTTGGGCTGGATGTCTGTTATTTTGTAGGGTGCTCGAGATATTTGAGGATTCTAGCGGGCACCCAGATTGCACTGGGTTCTCCTACGGGGTAAATGCACCCAAATCCCCTCCCTGTGGTAAGTAGTGGATCAGGCCCCCTCCATTTCCCTGTGAGGGGGTCTTTCCATCTGACCATTACCTCTGGTCTTGGCTCTTGGCCAGTCCAATGTTTATGGAAGGCCATGAGTGGTTCATTTTTGGAAAAATTTAAAATATTTAAGGTTAAGAGGGCCATTCCAAGTTGTTGGTGGGGGCTTGTTCCCCCTTTTTGTTTTTGTAATTGAGATTTTAATGTTTTATTGTGTCATTCTATAATTGCTTGTCCTAGGGGATTGTAAGGAATGTCTGTGGTGTGTTGGATGTTCCATTGTTTAAAGAATTTTTGTAATTGTTGGCTAAAAAAACATGGTCCATTATCAGTTTTTATTTGAGCAGGCAATCCTAGGATGGCAAAACACTGAGGGAAGTGGCTCTTAGCGTGTTGTGCCTTTTCTCCAGCGTGGGCCATGGCCCAGCATGCGTGGGAGTAAGTATCGACTGAGACGAAGATGTACTTAAGTTTTCCAAAGGGAGAGTAATGTGTGACATCTGTTTGCCATAGGGCGTTAGGCTTCATTCCCCTGGGGTTTGTCCCCACTGATTTGGTGGGGGGGGGGGGACCTGGCAAAAGGGAATGCATGACTGACAAGTATGTAGGATTCTTTTTAAATATTTTATGAGGATTTGAGGGAATCTATGGTGAAGTCCTCTCCAGTTAACATGAGTTAGGTCATGAAATTTGTGGGCTTGTTGAACAGTATATGTATTGGTGGAGGATGTCTGATTGGCCAGGGAATTTCCTAACGAGAGTATTCCTGGTAGGGCCTGGTGGCCTTGGAGGTGATGTAGATAAAGGGATTGGTCTCTGTCTTGGAGAAGGGAGCGAGCCTGTATCATGAGGGGTGTAACAGGATTGTTGTTGAGCCGGATATGAGAATTAATAAGCCCTGGGAGGAGACTTTTTGCATAAAGGCTGTCAGTAAATAGATTCATAGCTTTGGGGATTTTAGAAAGTGCAAGAACTACAGCAAATAATTCTTTGTATTGGGCTGACCCCTCACAAGGGGAGTAATGTCTGTGAGGGGTTGTTTCTGAGTTTTTAAAAACAATCACTGCTGCCCCTCGTCTTCCCCCGTCAGTGAATACATTAGCAGCAGTGGGAATGGGCTTAAAAGGGAATAACTGGGGGGCTTTCCATGGGAGCAGGGAAAAGGTGGGAACCCATTTGTGGGGCCCGTAGTAACAATAAATTTTTCCCAGGAAGTCCTCTAGGGCTAGTGCAATGCTATCATTGTTCCTTTGAACCCAGTGGAAGTCTGTCAACCAATAAGGGACCACAATCTTATCAGGTTCTCGGGCGAAGCCCCTAAGGACCGTATCTCTGTCTTTTTGGATCAAGTCTGCAATTTGATCTAAATGAGTGTAAACCCGAGAGCACCCCACCCCCCCAAGGAGATATGTATCCATTGGAAGGGGTCTGTCTTCTTGCATTAGGGTGGCCAGGAGGGTCTCGTGGGAAGACATTATCCATAGTTGAAGTTCTTGGGTGGGGTTGAATTGGGAGAGCTGGGAGGCATCGAGGGCTTGTTGGAGCTTTTGGACAATCTTTTCATGGGTAGATGTGAGGGTTATTACATCATGGGGGAGTTTGTCTTTTAAGAGGTTAAAAAGAGGGGCTAATTCACCAGTGAACAGGGAGAGCCAAGGTCATTGCCAATTAATTTCTCCCAGGAGACTTTGGAGTTCAGTGAGTAAATAGGACTCCTTGATGGCTATTTGAGGTTTTAATGGGGAAGCAGCTTCAAGGGTAAGGTGAGTTCCTAAAACCTTGAAGAGGGAAACATGTTGAATTTTATCAGGAGAGACTATGAGTTGTCCCCTAGTGAGGCACTCAAATAGTAGTCCGGCTGCCTGTGAGAGCTGGAGAGCACTAGGCATGCCAAGGATAATGTCACCCATGTATAACTATAACAGGGCCTCTGGTAGTTGTCTGGCCAGTTGGACAAGGCATGACACAAATTGTTGACAAAAGGAGGGGCTGTTAACCATGCCCTGAGGTAAGACAACCCGCTTGTACCATTTGTCAGGCCCCTCAAAGTTGACCGAGGGCACGGAGAAGGCAAACTTTTCACAGTCTTGAGGGTTTAGGGGTATAGAGAAGAAGCAGTCTTTGATATCTATAACTAGAATGTGTAGGTTAGTAGGGATGGCAGACACCCAGGGCATCCCTCTTAGGGGAGTCCCTTGTACTTTCATTCTCTCGTTGATTTTTCTGAGATCTTGTAGTAGCCTCCATTTCCCTGAGGCCTTTTTAATCACAAAGACGGTCGTGTTCCAGAGGCTATTAGAGGGCCTGATATGTCCAAGTCAGAGCTGTTCTTCTACTAAGGATTTTAGGGCTTGAAGTTTTGTTAAAGGAAGTGGCCACTGCTCTACCCATATAGGGGGCCCCGGCGTCCATGTAATGGGGGGCGCTGAGGGAGCAGTGACCTCTAGGATTGGGGGTGAATCCTCCATCTTGTTAATGGTTCCCTCTTTCTTATCTTTTCAAATTTTGGGTCTCCACGATAATTGGGGATTCCTGGCTGCATAAACTGTTGTTGATATTCTTCTTCTTCTAATATATCTTCGTAAAAGCCCCTATGGTCTGTAGTTATGCAAGCATCAGCCTGCCCCAAGATATCTTGGCCCAACAGATTGGCATTGATTCCCGAGGCAATAAGGGGCTTGACAAGACCTTTAGTCCCGTCTGGATCTTCCCATTCTAGCTGTTTAAGGGACTCTTTGGAATGGATGTAGCCCCCAATGCCTGATAATTGAGGGCCATCTGTCGTGGGCCAAGTGGGGTGTACCTGTTCTTCTCTCAATATAGTCCTGTCGGCACCCGTGTCTACTAGGCATTTGAACCTCTTTCCTCCCATGATCATGTATATTTTTGGTCTAACTCCCGGTACCATGGGACTGTCCAGTTGATTTTAGGCCTTATGTGTTTGACTTTATTGTGATCGATTTGTTGATAAGGATCCCCTTTTGGAGCTGTTTTTTCAGGGTGCTCAGGGGCAGAAGATTTTTGGGCCCTGGGAGAGAGCTGATGACTTTCCCCTTGGGATGAAGGGGCTGGGGAATGCCACTCACTTAGTTTAAAGGCTTTCCATCTTTAGTAAATTTGGATTTGTAATTTGCTTTCCAATGATATCCTTTTTTGCACCACAAACAAGGGGTCAGGGGTGGCCCTCGACTTTCGGCCTGTCTAGATCTTGAGGGGCAATTTCTTTTGAAATGTCCCTCTTGTCCACATTGGTAGCAGCATCTATCTCTAGACCCCTTTTGGTTTTCCTCTGAGTTAGAGCTCTGTGTGGCAGTTATCTTACTGAGGGCTGAGGATAACGCATCAGCCAGGGCCTGGGTTTGAGCCTCCATAGCTGCCACCATAATCTGTGTCTGGTGATGTTGTGTCCCGATATCTTTAGTGGCTACCACCCAACGTTCCATTGATCTTTCTTTCAGTCCAGCACAGGCCATGTTATGGTCTGCGTTCATTCCCTCCCATACCAGCATCTTAACGAATTGATCTCTCAGGGGGCCCCGGGGGAATTTTCTCATCATGCTCTTTTCTACTCTATCTATAAAGGTGGATAAGTCTTCATTGTTTTTCTGAGTAATTCCCGATATAACAGGCTTTCTGGGGCCTTCTTCTAGCTTTTTCCATGCGGCTAGGCAAATGGCTCGCACCTGATCTGTATAAGGGGGTGGTATAGCGGCTGCTGTATTCCTGTGCTCCATTGATCAGCTGTCCCAGATAACATCCCAAAGGTTATAGGGATGGGGGGAGTTGGCGACTTGGTTTCTTTCTGCTTGGGTGTGGCATTCCTCTTTAAAGAAGGTGCACCATTTAATGTATTGATTGCTAGGGAGGACTGCTCAGCACAGCATTTTCCAATCTTGGGTTGTACAGGGTTGATGAGCTAGGCCTTGGAGGATGGTCTCGGCCCATGGAAAATTGGGGCCGTCCTGGGTCACTGCCTTTTTAAGTTCCTCTAAATTGTTTGGCTCCCAGGGATACCAAGCCACCAGTCGATTGCCCCTGGGGTTTACATTAATGGGAAAAGCTCGTATGGGAACTGGGGTGAGTGGCAATCTTCCCCAAGGGTCTTCGGGGTAAGCCCTCCCTCTCCATGGAGACCTCTCTACCAGGTGGGGTTGAGTCTCATTAATTTCCTTTTTATGGGTAGATACTTGTCCAAGTTCAGGCAAGCTAGGCAAAGTCGCACCCTTATTGGGTTCATTTTTTTCCCATATGGGGGGGCCACAGGTTATTATTTATGGCAGTGTCATCATTTTTTTTCTCTCCTTTATCTAGGGTGGAGCGTTCTTCTTCAAATTGTTCCCACTGTCTATCAGGATCAGGCATAGGAGCCTTTTCTTCGGTAGAAGGTTTGGGCTCAGCAGAGAAATAACTCTTAAGAGCCATAATAGTGGGATAGAATCCTAGGGGTGGGTCTTTCCTGTCTAGTATCTCTCTTTTCCTCGCTAATATGTGTACCCTATCCCAAGTACCCCAGAAAAACAGGTTGGCCAAGTCTATCCATGGAGCTACCCGGGTAATGGTTCCCCAGACCTTAATGGCCTGGGCATCAGAGACTTCTAATCCTCTACTTTTAAGCATGTAACACAGGGCCTTGAGGGCTGGTTCATCTGACTTACTGATTGAGTTTCCCATATTTGGATGGAGATCCCGGATAGTTGGAAAGGCTGCCGAGAGTATCCAACATGAAAAGCTCCTAGCGAGGGGGAAGGGTGGTTGAGGCTTAGATGATGGGGTTGTGGTGTGTTTTACTAAAGTGCCTGAGCCGTTGCATGGAAATTTGTTTGAGGAAGGAGGGCACCCTAGTGGCTCTGGCCCATTCCGTGACGTCCTTATCCTTTCACGGGAGTCTTCAAGTGGAGGGCACCCTAATGGATCTTAAGTGCCTGACCTGTGCCCATGAAAGGGGATTGGCCTTTCTCTCAGCAGCATGAAAGATAAAGAAAGAGTTCATCCAGCTGAGCTCCCATTACAAGACCATCAATTTGGGGGCCTTCAGTTATCCCCCAGGGAGTGCCCTGGGCAGGAAATGTCAGTTGCCCAACCGAATGATAGTTGTTCACTGAACTCTTTAGAAAAAGAAGAATGAGGGAAGGTTAGTAGGAAATGAAAGGTAAAGGAAGGAAGTTACCGCATATACTCACCCTTGGGAATTCGTCTCTCAAATGCTTACCTCGGGGTAGTGATCCTCGGTGGGATTGCTGCGCTGAAGCCAGGAAGCTGTCTCATAGTCTCTCTCTCAAGACCACACAGTGGGGAGGTCTTCCTCCAAGAGAATCTGAGTCATGGTGACAGATGTGGACCTCTCAATTTTCTTTTTCTCTCTGACTCTCTAATCCGCCCTGTAGTGCTACAGGGCTGGAGTCAGAAAGCTGGGCAGGCCCTCGGACTCAGAAAGAAGGACCCTCCAAAGTTATCTTCCAAGGATGGGAGCCTCGGGAAGATAAGCCTCGAAGAGGGGGTGAGTAGACCGCCTGCCCCACAGCCTCCCTCGCCTGGAGAGACACACTCAGATGCAATGGGGGTTCTGTCAAAGCAGTTCCGTTTTACTGAGCTGCAGGGCTAGCTTATATAGGCAAACAGCACGGGAAGGCAAACAGGGCGGAGGTTTCTAACAGGGCTTTCTGAGAGCTTGGCTAATCCCTGTAAAGGTCACGTATCCAGGTGGCAGCACACCAATGTATACTTGTCATGTCCTGGCATTGTTAAGAGGAAGTTAGCCATGGCCAACCGCACTTTTTTGTAAACAGCCTCAGTCAGGCCCTCTTGATTTCCGTCAAGCGCCATCTTGTCATGAGCACATGTAAGGTGCCCTACACAGGGACCCTTTCGTGAAGACTGAGGGAAGTCAAGGCAACTTGGGCTATGAGAGTTCCTACTGAGTGTCTCCAAGAGAGTATGAGCTCATCTTGTTGTGTGGTATGTAAACATCTTTGCTATCGGGTTGTCAGAACTCCTTATCATTAATGCAGGGCTTTGGGCATTTTTTTGATATGTGCAACGGGGGAGTCAGACCTCCATGCGTGTACCTGAGCAGAAACCTGGGGTTTTGTTCAAGTCACCACAAGGAAATCAGTCCTCATCTCGAGTGGAGGGGGGTGATATGGTGCTTGTTCTCGAGTTTCAGTGGGAAGCTGCGGGTTCCCCTCGAATCGTGGCAGGGACCTCAGTGAGCCTCTGATCTTGACCAGCATAGTCAGCTGTCCTTTTGCGTGGCCTGCATGAGCGTGGGATTGCTCTTGAGTCGCTTCTGGGATGTCACAGAGTCTCATTTCAAATTAAGGCAGAAGAACTCAGGAATCCATCTCCATTTCTGACTCAGACTTCAGAGTCCCAATGGAATTGAAATGGGGAGGAGGTTCTCCACTCATGTTGAGGCATGACGCTCCTTTTCTCTCTCCTATTGTAAAAAAGGGAGGAATCAGGACTCCTGCCTTGTGGAGGCAAGTAATTAGAGCTTTTCCTCAAGGGACAACAAGGCAGTGAGGACTGCCTTCATGTTCTGAGGCTAATTCCCAGAGGTGCTGGAGAATCAGGCTTTCCCTGAAGTGCAGGGGCAAATGAATGTCCTTTGAAATTTCTCCAGGAGGCTCTGGGTGCCTCTCATGATTCCATTGGTGAAAAAGGCAGCCTCTTGAGGTGTGAGAAGAAAGTCGTGTGTCCGTTCAAGACCACGCAGGGGCTAATCATCGCTCATCTCGCAATAAGGTGGAGAACATGGGGCCTTACGAGTTGTTGCTGGGAGCACGATGTTCCTCTTGGAGAACAATGTGTATCCTGGAAATCTTCTTGAGGTGCATAGAGGGAACAAAACTTTGCCTTGGGATTCGATAGGGAATGTGGGAGTCTTCTGGAGGCACTGCATGGGGGAAAAAAGCCTCACCTCACATTGCAAGGGGTATCTATTCACTTCTTGAGTTGTGGCGGGAAGTATAGTGTTTTGCTCAAGATGACACTTTAAATTCAGGTACCCTCTCGTGAAGCCTAAGGGAAATCAAGGCAACTTGGGAGTTTCGAAGAGGGACTGAGGAAGGTTCTTGAGGCAATTCAGGGGAATCAGGCCTGATCTTGCCTTCAGAGGGAAATCTTGGGATGTTTCTCAACTTGTGGCGGGCAGTTTCTCGAGTTGCAGCCGGCACTTTTGGATCCCTCTGGAGCTGCAACATGGTCCTCTGGGTGCCTCTAACGTTGCCTCAGGGAAGGCAGATCCTCATTTCGATGTGCACGGGCCATGTCGGGGCACTTCTCGAGTCACTACACTGGGAGTGCTTCTCATCTTTAGTTGAGCCATGAACCTGAGGTTTCATCTCAAGTTTTGACAGGGCTATCAGAGTTCCTATTGTGTTCCTCCAAAGGAATACGTACTCATCTCGTTGTGAGGTATGTAACTCGTCTTTGCTCTCAGGTGGTCAGAACTCCTTTCAATTAAGGCAGGGCATTTGGGCATATTTTTGATATGTGCAACAGCATAGTCAGGCCTCCATCCGTGTAGCTGAGTGGAAACCTGGGGTTTTGTTCAAGTCACCACAAGGAAATCAGTCCTCATCTCGAGTGGAGGGTGTGATATGGTGCTTTTTCTCGAGTTATAGTGGGAAGCTGCGGGTTCCACTCGAATCATGTCAGGGAACTCAGTGAGCCTCTGGTCTTGACCAGCAAAATCAGTTATCTTTTTGCATGGCCTGCATGAGCATGGGATTGCTAAGGAGTCGCTTCCGGGATGTCACAGAGTCTCATTTTCAATGAAGGCCGAGGAACAAAGGGTTCCATCTCCATTGGTGACTCGGACATCGGGTCCCTATGGAAGTAAAACAGGGAGGAAGTTCTCCGCTCATGTTGAGACATGCACTCCCTTTTCCTCTCCTGTTGTATAAAAGGGAGTATTCAGGACTCCTGCCTTGTGGAGGCAGGTAATTATAGCTTTTCCTCGATGGCAACAAGGCAGTGAGGCCTCGCTTCATGTTCTGAGGCGAATTTCCAGAGGTGCTGGAGAACCAGGCTTTCCCTGAAGTGCAGGGGCAAATGGCTGTCCTTTGAAATATCTGCTGTAGGTTCTGGGTTCCTCTCATGATTCACTTGGTGAAAGAGGCAGCCTCTTGAGGTGTGAGATGAAAGCCGTGTGTCCATTTCAGACAACGCAGGGGCTAATCATCTCTCAACTCACGATAAGGTGGACAACATTTGGCCTTTCTAGTTGTGGCAGGAAGCACGAGGTTCCTCTTGCATGACCATCTGTATCTTGGAGATCCTCTTGGGGTGCATATAGGGAACCAAGTTTCGTCATGGGATTTGATAGGCAATGTGGGAGTGTTCTGGAGGCCCTGCATGGGAAAAAAAAAAAAAAGCCTCACCTCACACGGAGAGGAGAATCTCTTTGTTTCTTGAGTTGCGGTGGGCAGCATAATGTGCCTCTCAAGTTGACTCTTTAAATTCAGGGAGCCTCTCGTGAAGCCTCAGGGACACCAAGGCAACTTGGGAGGTTCAAGGAGGAGCTGTGGAAGTTTCTCGCGTCACTGCAGGGGAATCAGGCCTCATCTCGCCTTCAGAGGCACATCGTGGGATGTTTCTCGTCTTGCAGTGGGCAGTTTCTTGAGTTGCAGCGAGCACGTTTGGATCCCTCTGGAGCTGCGACGAGGTCCTCTGGGAGCTTCTGATGTTGCCTCAGCGAAGTCAGGCCCTCATTTCCATGTGCATGTGCTATCTTGGGGCTCTTCTTGAGTCACTACACAGGAATAGGTCCTCATCTTTAGTTGAGGTATGAACCTGAGCTTTCATCTCAAGTTTTGACAGGGCTATCAGAGTTCCTATTGAGTTTCTCCAAGAGAGTACGTTCTCATCTCATTGTGAGGTATGTAACTCGCCTTTGCTCTCAGGTTGTCAGAACTCCTTTGCATTAAGGCAGGGATTTGGGGCATATTTTTGATATCTGCAATGGTGGAGTGTGACCTCCATCCATGTAGCTGAGCAAAAACCTGGGGTTTTGTTTAAGTCACCACAAAAAAATCAGTCCTCATGTCAAGTGGAGGGGGTGATATGGTGCTTTTTCTTGAGTTTTAGTGGGAAGCTGTGGGTTCCCCTCAAATCGTGGCAGGGACCTCAGTGAGCCTCTGGTCTTGACCAGGGAAGTCAGGTGTCCGTTTGCGTGGCCTGCATGAGCGTGAGATTGCTCTGGAGTCGCTTCTGGGATGTCACAGAGTCTCATTTGAAATTAAGGCAGAGGAACTCAGGGTTCCATCTCCATTTACGACATGGACTTCGGGGTCCCTTGGAACTGAAACTGGGAGGAAGTTCTCCACTCAGGTTGAGGCATGACACTCTATTTTCCTCTCCTGCTGAAATAAAGGTAGGCTTCAAGATTCCTGCCTTGTTGAGGCAGGCAATTACAGCTTTTCCTCGATGGCAATGAAGCAGTGAGGCCTCCCTTCGTGTTCTGAGGCGAATTCCCAGAGGTGCTGAACAATCAGGCTTTCCCTGAAGTGCAGGGGCAAAAGGTTGTCCTTTGAAATTTCTGCAGGAGGCTCTAGGTTCCCCTCAAGATTCACTTGGTGAAAAAGGTGGCCTCTTGAGGTGTGAGAGGAAAGTCGTGTGTCTGTTCGAAGCAAAGAAGGGGCTAATCATTGCTCATCTCATGATAAGCTGGAGAACACTGGACCTTTCGAGTTGTGGCAGGGATCACGAGGTTCCTCTTGCATGACCATATGTATCTTGGAGATCCTCTTGGGGTGCACAAAGGGAACCAACTTTTTCTTGGGATTCGATAGGGAACCTGAAAGTGTTCTGGAAGCCCTGCATGGGAAAAAAAGCCTCACCTCACACAGAGAGGGGAATATCTTCGTTTCTTGTGTTGTGTCGGGAAGCATAGTGTTCCTCTCAAGTTGACACTTTAAATTCAGGGACCCTCTCGTTAAGCCTCAGGGATGTCAAGGCAACTTGGGAGGTTCAAGGAGGAGCTGTGGAAGTTTCTCGTGTCACTGCAGGGGAATCAGGCCTCATCTCGCCTTCAGAGGTACATCGTGTGATGGTTCTCTACTTACGGCGGGCAGTATCTCGAGTTGCAGCGGGCACTTATGGATCCCTCTGGAGCTGCGACGTGGTCCTCTGCAAGCCTCCAGTGTTGCCTTAGGGAAGGCAGACCTTCATTTCGATGTGCACGGGCCATCTCGGGGCTCTTCTTGAGTCACTACACAGGATTAGGTCCTCATGTTTAGTTGAGGTATGAACCTGAGTGTTCATCTCGAGTTTTGACAGGGTTATCAGAGTTCCTATTGAGCTTCTTCAAGAGAGGATGTGCTCACCTCGTTGTGAGATATGTAACTCGTCTTTGCTCTCGGGTGACAGAACTCCTTTACATTAAGGCAGGGCTTTGGGGCATATTTTTGATATGTGCCACAGGGGAGTCAGACCTCCATCCGTGTAGCTGAGCAGAAACCTGGGGTTTTGTTGAAGTCACCACCAGGAAATCAGTCCTCATCTCGAGTGGAGGCAGTGACATGGTGCTTTTTTTCGAATTTTATTCAGAACCTGCAGGTTCTCCTCGAATCGTGGCATGGACCTCAGTGAGCCTCTGGTCTTGACCAGCGAAGTCATGTGTCCTTTTGCGTGGCCTGCATGAGCATCAGATTGCTCTGGAGTTGCTTGCGGGATGTCACAGTGTCTCAATTTAAATTAAGGCAGTGGAACTCAGGGTTCCATCTCCATTGGCGCCTCAGACTTTGGGGTCCCAATGGAACTGAACCTGGGAGTAAGTTCTCAGATCATGTTGAGGCATGACACTTACTTTTCCTCTCCTGTTGTATAAAAGGGAGTATTCAGGACTCCTGCCTTGTGGAGGCAGATAATTAGAGCTTTTCCTCGATGGCAACAAGGCAGTGAGGCCTCCCTTTGTGTTCTTAGGTGAACTCCCAGAGGTGCTAGAGAATCAGGCTTTACCAGAATTGCAGGGACAAATGGCTGTCCTGTGAAATTTCTGCAGGAGGCTCTGGGTTCCTCTCATGATCAGTTGGTGGAAAAGGCAGCTTCTTGAGGTGTGAGAGGAAAGTCGTGTGTCCTTTCGAGATGATGCAGGGGTTAATAATCGCTCATCTCGCGATAAGGTGGAGAAAACTGGGCCTTTCGAGTTGTGGCAGGGAGCACGATTTTCCTCTTGCATGACCATGTGTATCTTGGAAATGCTCTTGGGGTTCATAAAGGGAAGCAAGCTTCATCTTGAGATTCTTTTTTTTTAAGTTGACAAACATTATTTCATTTTCTCATTAGAAAGTAATCCTATGAGCCACCCAGAAGCCATATGCTCTCTGCTGGACAGTGTTAACAGTAGAAGTGCTGTTTATTATGTAACTACTATAGCAAATTTTTATATATAAATAAAATACATATCACAAGTGATTCAGAAAGTGAGAAATATAAGTGAAAGTGTTCACTACTAAAAATATTAAAATGAAAGAGTACCAACCACCTCTTTTAGAAGGTATATTGAATAGCTAAGGAAGTTACAAAGAAGAGATTTAGCATCAATATTTAAAGCTCAAAAAGTTCACTAAGTCATTTTGGTTTCAGAAGGCTCTTAGATCCTCATATAATACATACAGACTTATATGGTAAAGCATTTATTATTTACACAAGATGAATGAACGTGGTCAGAACTCTCCGCACGAGCAGAGGAACCATTGCTACTCGCACACACGGTCCCGGCTTCCTGGTTCCAGCATCTGTGCAGTGGTGCAATGGCAATTAATAGCTCTTCTGAAACTGCCTACCATACAAAGGGAATTTTCATTTAGGGTTCCCCTCCCTTTTCATGTGCAGGATATTTTTGGAAGCATGTTTTCTTTTTCCATCCCCTGAAATGAGAATTAATAAAATTCCAACATGCCTGCATGTCAGCAAGAACTCTTTTTGGTCCAGGTACAAGAGGATGATGGATGAGCTTGTCAAGCCTGCAGCAGCGGACAGAGGGAGTTGGCAGAAGTTCTGTGTTATTGAAAGAAATCTCAAATACTTATTTCATCTCCTCTATTAACTTTAATCACATTTTCAACATGCAGCCAAGAATGAAGCTTTGACAGTAAGCCATAACTTTACACAGGCAGGTATTGTCACTTTCCTGCAGGAGCAACACTGAGATAACATAAGCGAGCAGGGTATTTTCCTTCTCGTGCCTTTCTTCGCTGAAGAGCAATGAAAAAAATACCTGAAAGGTCTATCCATACCTCACATTCATTTGCCATAAGTCTCTTGAAATTATTGCGTGTAATTCTGCTTGGTTCATGGTAAAAAAAATCTATTTAGTTCCTCAATTATACTGTTAAATGCAGATTTTTAAAGATCACAGTGATGACAGAATCGGTACATGTTTCCTCATAATACACCTGCTTATGGAGGGGAACTAAGATGGCGGAGGAATAGGACGGGGAAACCACTCTCTCCCCAATAAATACACCAAAAGAACTTTTAAAGACCGCGCAAACTCCATAAAACAGGATCTAAATGCTAGCAGAGGACATCGGGCATCTGAAGGGACGGCCCATTGCTGACGAGAGGAGGTAGGACAAAAGAAAAAAGAGAGAGAAAAAAGTAAAGGGAGAGACAGAGTTGGGGGCGGGGAACCGTCCTGGAAGGGGAGTCTGGAATAAAGAGGAAAAAAAAAAAAAAGAGGAGAAAGGTTTCCGAATACCAGGGAGCATTCTCTCGGGCGGATTTGTGGTGAATCTTGGAGAGCAAGATAGCTGGGAGTAAAAGCAGATTAATAATTAAGCCCTGCAAGCTACATTTCTGGCTGGAAGGCACAGGGAAGCGGCGGCGGCGGACGCCCCACCTCCCCACTAGCCAAAGCAGACTGCTCAGGGAGGGGCGGGCCGCGTGCTCAGGGAACGGAGCAGCCTGAGCGACCCAACCCAGGGGGCTAACCGGAGATAGACTGAGAAGTAGCCTTCCCCAGGAAGAGTCCCCCTGCCAGGCCCACGCAGAACAAGGAGAGGTGTGGAGTCGGCAGAGAGGCAGCTGGCTGGGTGCCACAGAACAAAGGGCGTGCAGAGTCGGCAGGGAGGAGGCCGGCCGAGGAGATCTGGGCCCCTGTGGGCTGCAGACCGGCCCAGCCCCCGCCCGAGTGCAGCGGGCATAACCCAGCCTCAGCGAGACCAAAGGGTGAGGCGGAGTGGGCAGGGAGGCGGCCGGCTGGGCGGAGCTGGGCGCCTTCGGGCTGCGGACAGACCCAACCCCTGCCCGAGACCAGCGGGCATAGCCCAGCCCCGGCGAGGCTTCCTTGGCCAAATTGCGCACAGAGCTAGGTGCTAACCAAGACTACTGGGGATTCTGGACGGATCAGAGCCCTGCACACCTAAGAAGACGTGCTTAGCTGCACGTCGGGAAAGCCGAGCGGTGGGGCCGGGGGAGGGGAGAAGCCGCACTCCCCAACTGCGCCGGGCGGACAACAGAGAGCCGAGCAGAAGGGGCGGGGGAAGCACACTCACCAGGAGCAGGGCAAACTCCAGAGCGCTGAATAGACACATAAAAGACCAGCAAACAGAAGACGCTTAAGCTAGCCGAGGCAAGAGGTTTGGAGTCTATAGACCATGAGAAGTACAAGCCGGACCCAAGGAATTGTCTGAAAAATAAACTGACCCCTCCCAGTACGCATCAGCACCAGAGAAAGCCTTAGTTATAACTGTACTAGGAACATCTTTTAAATTTTTAAAACTTTTTTATACCCTTTTTTTTTTAGAATTTCTAAGTCCCCTATAACCTTGTTATTTT
>ML662448.1:181406-198827 GCA_007570785.1 Antilocapra americana
CTCCCCTATCCGGCCCTTTCCTCTCCCCGTTCCTGCCCCTTCCAATCCCCATTGCCACCCCTTCCCCTCCCCATTTCCTCCCCTTCCCCTCCTCATTCCAGCCTGACCCTCTTAGTTGCCACCCATTCCCCACTGCATTATAGTCACTTCCCCTCCCAGTTCCCGCCCCTTTCACAACCCGTTCCCACCCCTTCCCCTCCCCATTCCGGCCCCTTCCCCTCCCCACCCCCGCCCCTTCCACTCCCCTTTGCCGCCCCTTCCCCTCCCTGTTTCCAGCCCTTCCCCTCCCTGTTGCTGCCCCTTGCCCTCCCTCTTCGCTCCCCTTCTCATCCCAGTTCCTGCCCCTTCCACTCCCTGTTGCCGCCACTTGCCCATGGAGCAAGGGGTTCCCTGCATCTACATTTATCCCTAGAGGTGTTAGAGTTCCAGAGATCCAGACAAGCTCCATCATTCTAAGATGGGCTCAGGGGTCATGGAACCCAGGGCAAAGTTAGGTGGATTAACACCAACTTTGGAAAAATCATTTTTGTAAAAGGCACCTTGAGACTCACATCCTCATGGTCAATTCACAGATCTGAAAGTTGTAAGCCCTAGTTTAGACAGTACAGGGAGTATCTCTTGGTGCTAGTGTCATTGCTAAAAAAGCACAAGAGCAGATTATCTCAGGGAGGTATTTCATTGTCCTTGGTGATATTACCATAAGCCTCACATTGATTAAACCCTGTAGCACACTCTCAAGGGAAGTTGTCAAATAGATCTCACAGTGAAACTTGACAGTCTGCTTGATGACCATGACTCTTGTTGTAAACCTCCTGCACACCTGGGTCCAAGAAGTTCAATGTTTACCCCATGCTTTCTCTCCATACTGAACTGTTCCGCTAAATGTATGACTTATGTGAGTGTGAACAGACACTGACTCAGTGGACAGACAAATATTGTTTGGAAAATGAAAATGGAAAAAACACCAAATGATTGATAATAGCTATTGGCAAGGTAGGATTGGATTCAGTCCTCTACCAGAGAGTGCTTTTCACCAAGAACAAAGTCTCACAGGAAACGTAGTAAGGGCAACAGCTGTAACTGAATCCTGGGGCAGCAGTGATCTAGGAAGAAATCCTTCTGGATAGGGGTGGTTTTGCAGATGATATAACCAGGCAGGAGTTTCATGCATCTCTGTCATTGAAAGGTGGCATGCATTTTAGTGTTTCTTTTCCTGGAACTGTTAGGTTATCACCAGTTAAAATACAAAAGTTCTGTTTCATTATTTCCTGCTTATCTGATTTTCTCTTATTTATACAACAAAGCGGAGAAGGCAATGCAACCCACTTCAGTACTCTTGCCTGCAAACTCCCATGGCTGGAGGAGCCTGGTAGGCTGCAGTCCATGGAGTTGCAAAGAGTCAGACACCACTGAGCGACTTCACCTTCACTTTTCATTCCCATGCATTGGAGAAAGAAATGGCAACCCACTCCAGTGTTCTTGCCTGGAGAATCCCAGGGACGGAAGAGCCTGGTAGGCTGCCATCTATGGGGTCACACAGAGTCAGACACAACTGAAGCAACTTAGTAGTAGCAACAGCATACAACAAAGAGGCTGTTTCAATAGCAACTCAGTCCATAGTTACTAATGCCTTATGCATACACTTAACCCCATGCCTCCCCCAAACAAAAGTTTCCTGAGTGATAAGTGAGCAGCTTCACCTGTGTCACAATAGCTATTCTGTGTCCCTCTAGCTCCCCAGGAGGACCAGGTGGTGGATCAGACCCAGGACAGGGCTGAGGAAGACATTCTGAGTCCTGTGGAGGTAAGCACAGCTTTCTTAACCTGGGATAAGATTGTTGCTTCCCCTTACCTCTTAGTCAAATAGAGTTATAGTTATCTGACAATTTACATTCCCACTGAGGCATGCAATTCCTTGCCTAGGAAAACAGGATAAAACTATTATCCACAGAGACCTGATTCAAAAGAACATTAAAAAAAGATGGCATCATTTAATACTGTAGGTACTTTACTCAGCAGAAAGTTTTCTTTCTTGAAAAATAATTAGTAACTATTGGTCAAATTGAACCTGGGAGATCTTATGTGAAACAGACCAGTCTTTTCAACAGGATACTCTCTGTTTTATTTTGGAGCCACTGAAATACAGCGTTTTAGTTATCTGAGGACAAAAACCAGATAACAGGAGACAGTGCAGAAAATTCAAGATGGTGACAGCCTCACTCTATTTTCTTCTCTCTGATCACAGGAATCCAGGGAAGCCAATGAACATGGTAAATATTCAGGGATCATCACTCTGCTGAGGTACAATCCAACTGATAAAGGTAGGGCTCTCTGACTGGCTCTGGTTGGAGAGTGGCCCTGATGCTGGATGCCTACTTGGGGTGCAGGCTGGAGGTGCAGAGAAGAGACTGATCTCCCAGAAAAGAACAATGTCTTAGTTCTATGGTCCCTGGAAGCAACTCCATTATTTAGATGCTGTGGGTTTGTGTTACTCAGGGTTGGGGGCCCATGTGTGAGTCCAAGTGGTGTGAATCTGAAGCAGTGTGTGTGTGTGTGTGTGTGTGTGTGTGTGTGTGTGTGTTTCCTCAGGAGATGTTTCCCTCTTACTTCAGCTGTGAAGTATCTAAACGCACTGACTATACATTACTTGACTCTTTCCTCCACTCAGCCATTCCTCAAGTTTGTTAATATTAATTTTCCTCAAATGAAGATGGTGCTGAGAAAAATGGCACAAGCTCTTGACCCTTTTATGTTGAAAAACCAAACTGAGAACTTACATGTGGTCCCAGTGTGCCTGCTCTGGACCCCTGACCTGTACTTATCATTCTTGTGGGATCCTCAGTCATGGAGCAAGAGAGTCCCTGCATCTATCTTTATGCCTGGAAGTACTAGAAGCTCCAGAGGTCCAGACCATGCCCATCATTCTAAGATGGGCTCTGTGGTCATGGAACTGAGGGAAAACTTAGGTGGATTAATTCCAGCTTTGGCACAGTCATTACTCTGAAAGTCACCTCAGGACTCATATCCTTCTGTTCAGTTTAAAAATTTGAGAGTTGTGTGGCCTTGTGTAGAAAATGTTGGTCATATCTCTTGGTGCTAGAGTCATTTCTCACCCAAGGAGAAAAGCAGATTATAATCAGGGAGACATTTCATTGTTGTGGGTGACATTACCATAAGCCTTACATAGATTAAACCTGGTAGTGCACACTCAAGGGAAGGTTTCCAACAGATTTCATAGTGGATCTTGACACTTAGTTTGGTGACCATGGCTCTTATTGTAAATCTCCTGTGCACCTGGGTCTGAGAAGGTCAGTATTCACCCCATTCTGCCTCTCCATAATGAACTGTCCCACTAAATGTATGACTTCTCTGAGTGTGAACAGCCACTTTCTCAGTGGACATGCAAATATTGTTTGGCAAATGAAGACTGGGGAAAACATCACATGGTTGATAATAGCTGTTTGGAAAGGTAGGATCAATTCAGTTCTCTAACAGCAATTGCTTTTAATCAAGAACAAAATGTCATCTGGAGGAATCAGCCTTCCTAAATTCAGATTATACTACAAAGCTACAGTCATCCCGACAGTATGGTACTGGCACAAAAACAGAAATATAGACCAATGGAAAAAGATAGAAAAGCCAGAAATAAACCCACACACCTATTTGGTACCTTATTTTTGACGAAGGTGGCAAGAATAAACAATGGGGCAAAGACAGCCTCTTCAATAAATGATGCTTGGTAAACTAGACAGCTACATGTAAAAGAATAAAATTAGAACATTTCCTGACACCATATACAAAGATAAACTCAAAATTAATTAAGGACCTAAATACAAGATCAGAATCTATAAAACTCTTAGAGGAAAACATAGGCAGAACACTCAGTGACAAAAATCAAAGCAAGATCCTCTATGACCCACCTCATAGGGCAATAGAAATTAAAACAAAATTTAACATGTGGGACCTGATTAAACTTCAAAGCTTTTGCACAGCAAAGAAAACTGTAAGTAAGGAAAAAGAAAGCCCTCAGAATAGGAGAAAATAATAGCAAATAAAACAACTCACAAAGGATTCATTTCCAAAGTATACCAGCAGCTTATATAACCCAATACCAGAAAAACAACCCAATCAAAAAGTGACAGAAAGACCTAAACAGACATTTCTCCAAAGAAGACATATAGATGGCTAATACACACATGAAAAAATGCTTAACATCACTCATTATTAGAGAAATGCAAATCAAAACAATGAGACATTACATCATACCAATCAGAATGGCCGTCACCAAAATGTCTACAAGCAATAAAGGCTGGAGTGGGTGTGGAGAAAAGGGAATGCTCTTGCACTGTTTGTGGGAATGTAAACTGATACAGTCACTATGGAACAAAGTATGGAGATACCTTTAAAAACTAGAAACAAAACAACCATATGACCCAGTAATCCCACTCCTAGACATATATCCTAAGGAAACCAACACTGAAAAACACATGTATCCCATTTCTCATAGCAACACTATCTGCAATAGCTAGAACATGGAAATAACCTAAATATCCACCGATAGATAAATGCATAAAGATGTTGAGGTACATATACACAATGGAGTATTACTCAGCCATAAAAAGGAATGCACTTGAGTCAGTTCTCATGAGGGGTATGAACCTAGAACCTGTTATCCAGAGTGAAGTAGGTCAGAAAGAGAAAGATAACTATCATAGTCTAAGACAGAATGTGGTCCACTGAAGAAGGGAATGGCAAACCACTTCAGTATCCTTGCCGTGGGAACCCCATGAACAGTAAGAAGAGGCAAAAAGATAGGATACTAAACGATGAACTCCCCAGGTAGGTAAGTGCCTAGCATGCTACTAGAGATCAGTGGAGAAATAATTCCAGAAAGAATGAAGGGATGGAGCCAAAGCAAAATCGATGCACAGCTGTGGATGTGACTGGTGATAGAACCAAGATCTGATGTTGTAAAGATCAATACTGCATAGGAACCTGGAATGTTAGGTCCATGAATCAAGGCAAATTGGAAGTGGTCAAACAGGGGATGGCAAGAGTGAATGTCAACATTCTAGGAATCAGTGAACTAAGATGGACTGGAATGGGTGAATTTAACTCAGATGACCATTATATCTACTACTGTGGGCAGGAATCCCTTAGAAGAAATGGAGTAGCCACCATGGTCAAAAAAGAGTCCAAAATGCAGTACTTGGATGCAATTTCAAAAATGACAGAATGATCTCTATTCGTTTCCAAGGCAAACCATTCAATATCATGGTAATCCAAGCCTATGCTCCAACCAGTAATGCTGAAGAAGCTGACGCTGAACAGTTCTATGAAAACCTACAAGATCTGTTAGAATTAACACCTAAAAAAGATGTCCTTTTCATTATAGGGGACTGGAATGCAAAAGTAGGAAGTCAGGTAACATCTGGAGTAACAGGCAAATTTGGCCTTGGAGTACAGAATGAAGCAGGGCAAAGGCTAATAGAGTTTTGCCAAGAGAATGCACTGGTCATATAAAACACCCTCTTCCAACAACACAAGAGAAGATGCTCCACACAGACATCCCCATATGGTCAACACTGAAATCAGATTGCCAACATCCGCTGGATTATTGAAAAAGCAAGAGAGTTCCAGAAAAACATCTACTTCTGCTTTATTGACTATGTCGAAGCCTTTGACTGTGTGAATCACAGTAAACTGTGGAAAATTCTGAAAGAGATTGGAATACCAGATTATCTGACCTGCATCTTGAGAAACCATATGCAGGTTGGGAAGCAACAGTTAGAACTGGACATGGAACAACAGACTGGTTCCAAATAGGGAAAGGAGTATGTCAAGGCTGCATGGTGTCACCCTGCTTGTTTAACTTATATGAAGAATGCATCAGGAGACACATTTGGCTGGATGAAGCACAAGCTGGAATCAAGGTTTCTGGGAGAAATATCAATAATCTCAGATATGCAGATGACACCACCCTTATGCAGAAAGCAAAGAAGAACTAAAGAGCCTCTTGATGAAAGTGAAAGAGGAGAGTGAAAAAGTTGGCTTAAAACTCAGTATTCAGAAACTAAGTTCATGGCATCTGGTCTCATCACTTCATGGCCAATAGTTGGAGAAACAGTGGAAACAGTGACAGATTTAATTTGGGGGGTGCTTCAAAATCACTGCAAATGGTGACTGCAGCCATGAAATTAAAAGACACTCACTCCTTGGAAGTAAAGTTATGACCGACCTAGATAGGATATTAGAAAGCAGAGACATTACTTTTTCAACAAAGGTCTGTCTAGTCAAAGTTATGTTTTTTACAGTAGTCATGTATGCATGTGAGAGTTGGACTATAAAGAAAGCTAAGCACTGAAGAATCGATGCTTTTGAACTGTGGTGCTGGAAAATACTCTTGAGAGTCCCTTGGACTGCAACGAGATCAAACCAGTCCATATTGAAGGAAATCAGTCCTGAATATTCATTGGAAAAATGGATGTTGAAGCTGAAACTTCAATACTTTGGCCACCTGATGTGAAGAGCTGACTCATTTTCAAAGACCCTGATGCTGGGCAAGATTGAAGGCAGGAGGAAAAGGGGATGAAAGAGGATGAGATCGTTGGATGGCAAGATCGATAGACTTGAGTTTGAGTAAACTCTGGGATAGACAGGGAGGCCCGGCATGCTGCAGTCCATGGAGTCTCAAACAGTCAGACATGACTGAGTGGTTGAACTGAACAGAACTGAACTGAATGGAGAAACAGACATAGAGAATAGACTTACAGACATAGGGAGGGGAGAGGAGAGGGTGAGATGTATGGAAAGAGTAACATGGAAACTTACATTACCATATGTAAAATATATAGCCAAGGGAAATTTTATGTATGGTTCAGGAAACTAAAAAAGGGGTTCTTTATCAACCTAGAGGGGTAGGATAGGGAGGCAGATGGGAGGGAGGTTCAAAAGGTAGGGGCTACATGTATACATTTGGCTGATTCATGTTGAGGTTTGACAGAAAACAACAAAATTTTGGAATGCAAGTATCCTTCAGTTAAAAATTAAGTTTAGAAAAAGAGCAAAATCTCATAGAAAACTTGGTAAGTACAAAGCAGTGTGAATCCTGGGGAGGCAGTGATCTAGGAAGAAATCGTTCTCAACAGTGACAATTTAGCAGAAGATATAAACAAGCAGGAGTCTTATGAGTCTCTGTCATTGAAAGGTGGTTTGCATTTTAGAGTTTCTTTTTTCCCAACCTGTTAGGTTATCACTAGCTAAAATTAAGTTCCCCTTTGTTTACTGCTCCTCTGATTTGCTCTTCTTCATATAGCAAAGAGGCTGATTCAACAACAACTCAGTCAGTAGTTACTAACGCCTTATGCATACACTCCACCCCATGGCTCCCTCAATAAAAAATGTTCCTGAGTGATTAGTGAGCAGCTTCACCAGTGTCCCAATGGCTATTCTATGTCCCTCTAGCTCCCCAGGAGAACCAGGCCGTGGATCAGACCGAGGACTGGGCTGAGGAAGAGCCTCTGAGTATTGTGAAGATAAGCACAGCTTTCTTATTCTGGGATAAAACTGTTGCTTCACTTCTTAATTTTCTATTCAGTCGAATACAGTTATAGTAATCTGACTAATTTACCACTGAGGCATGCAATTTCTTGGCTGGGAAAGTAGTGAGGATAAACCTATTATCAACACAGACCTGAATCAAAAGGACATTTAAAAAAGACAGCATCAGTTACTACTGTAGGTACTTTGCTCATCAGAAAGTTTTCTTTCTTGAAAAATAGTTTGTAATTGTCAAATTGAAACTGAGAGATCTTATGTGAAACAGACCAGTCTTTTCAACAGGAGACTCTGTTTTATTTTTGAGCCACTGAAATAGAGAGTTTAAGTTATCTGAGGACAAAAACCAGATAACAGGAGACTTAATGCAGAAAATTCAAGACGTTGACAGCCTCACTCTGTTTTCTTCTCTCCGATCACAGGAATCCGGGGAAGCTGATGAACACAGTAAATATTCAGGGATCATTACTCTGCTGAGGTACAATCCAACTGAAAAAGGTGGGGTTCTTTGACTGGCTCTGGCTGGACAGGGGCCCTGATGCTGGATGCCTATTTGGGGTGCAGGCTGGAGGTGCAGAGAAGAGACTGATCTCCCAGGAAAGAACAATGTCTTTATTATATGGTCCCTGGAAGCAACTCCATCATTTAGATGCTGTGGGTTTGTGTGAATCAGGGTTGGGGGCCCATGTGTTAGCTCAGGTGGTGTGATTCTGAAGATCTGTGTGTGTGTGTGTGTGTGTGTGTGTGTGTGTGTGTGTGTGTGTGTGTGTGTTTCCTCAGGAGGTTTCCCTCTTACACAGCACAAGTCAGCTGTGAAGTTTCTAAACACTTCTCATCAGCACTGCACACTGACTATACATTACCTGATTCTTTCCTTAGCTCAGACTTTCCTCAAAAGCGAAAGTGAAAGTCAATAAGTTTGTATCTGACTCTTTGTGGCCCCATGGACTATACAGTCCTTGGAATTCTCCAGGCTAGAATACTGGAATGGGTAGCTTTTCCCTTCTCCAGGGGATTTTCCCAACCCAGGGATCAAACACAGGTCTCCAGCATTGCAGGTGGACTCTTTAACAACTGAGCTATCAAGGAATTTATTCCTCAAACTAGCTTAATACTCATTTTCCTCAGGTGAAGATGATGATGAGAAAAATGGCCCAAATTCTTGACCTCCTAGTGGAAAAGCCAAGTTGAGTACATAGGGTTGATCCCAATCTGGCTCCTCTGGACCAGTGACCTGCTTCTACCACTCAGCCACGTGATCCTCAGTCATGGGGCAAGGGGGTCCTGGTATCTATGTCCATCCCTGGACATACTAGCAGGGGTCTAGATCCTGCTCATCATTGTAAGATGGGCGCAGTGGTCAAGGAACCCATGGTAACCATAGGTGGATTAACACCAACTTTGGCACAGTCATTGTTGTGAAAAATACCTCAGGACTCACATCCTCCTGGTAAACTCACAGATTCTGAGTGTTGTGTGGCCTTTTGTAAAGTGTAAATCATATGTGTTGGTATTTCTGTCATTGTTTAAACAAGGATTTTAAAGCAGATTATCATCAAAAATGGATTTCATTGTACTGGGTAACATTACCATAACCTTACATTGCTTAAACCCTGTAGTACATATTCAAGGGAAATCGTCAAATGAATCTCACAGTGAAATTTGATAGTCTAGTGACCATGACTCTTGTTGCACACCTCATGCACAGCTGGGTCAGAGACAATCAGGTTCACTCCATGCATCCTCTCCATAATGAAACGTCCCACTAAATATGACTCTTGTAAGTGTGAACTCAGTGGACATGCAAATATTTTTTGGAAAATCATGACTTGGAAATAACATAGCATGGTTGATAATAGCTATTGGGAAGGTAGTATTGAATTCAGTCCTCTAACAAAAGTTTGCTTTTAATCAAAAATAAAGTCTCACAGACTTAGTAAGTACAATAGCCAAAACAGCAGATCCTGAGGATGCAGTGCTCTAGGAAGAAGTCCATAAGATAGGTGTGATATGCCAGAAGCTCTAAAAAGGCAGGAAGTTCATTGGTCTCTGTCATTGAAAGCTGGCATGCATTTTAATGTTTCTCTTTTCCCCATTGGTTTGGTTATCACCTGTTAAATGCAGATACTCTCTTTCATTGCCTTCCTGCTTGTCTCCTTTGTTATACTTCATCCAGCAAAGAGGATGATTCAGCAGCAGCTCAGTCCATAGCTACTAACCTCCCTCATGCATACACTTGATTCTATGTCCCCATCAAATAAAAGGAAAAAAGAAACACTGAGTGATTGATAAGCATCCTCACCCATGTCCTGACAGCAGCTCTGTGTCCTTCTAGATCCCCAGGAAGACCTGGTGGAGGAACTGTGCTTTCTATAATCAACTGTCCCACTATACATACTGCCCTTGTGAAGGTGGACAGGAACTGACTCAGTGGGCATGCACACACTATAGAAAACAAATACTGATAGAAAACTATAATATCATTCATAGTGACTCTTATTAAATGGCAGGAATTCAGTATTGCCAAATCTTGTATATTTTATTTTATTTAAGACAATTGATTAGTAAATTAATAGAATAGCATACTTTGCCCAAAATTGAATTCAGTTCTCTAACAGAGATCACTTTTAATCAGGTATAAAGTCTCATAAAAAAAAAACATGATGAGTAGAATATCGGCAACTGTAGATCCTGGAGAAGAGTGATCTGGGAAAAATCAAGGGCAGTAGTAATTTAGCAGGAGCTCACAATAAGCAGGAGGAGTCATGAGACTCTTTCATTGAACAGTACACACATTTTAGAGCTTTCCTTTTTTTAGATTGAATATTTCATGTTGATTTCGTTCCTCTAGTTAGAAAGCCAAAGATCTATTTTCATTTCCTTCTTCCTCTCCTTTACTTGCCTTCCTCCTCCAAAGAGAATGGATGAACACAACTTCACCTCATGCTTATTAGCCTCCCATATCCGTACACACCACCCCATGTCTGCACAGAGAAAACCCCATGAATAATTCCTGAACAACCCCACCAGTGTTTTAGTAGCTACTCTGTGTCCCTCTAGACTTCACTGAGGACCTGCCAGTCAAACCACCATGGGAAAATACAGAAGAGACTCAGTGTTTCTCCAAGGCAAGCTGTTTTTTTTCTGGTCTGAGATAGAAATATTGTTTATTTCTCTTTCAGTAGAATTAAGTTGTGAGTCTGGGTTTTCCTTTCAGATAGAGACAATTCCCTTGGTTGAGATAATGTAGATTAGAGTCTTATTACCAACTCATGATTCCTCAGTCCACAAGATACTAAAATTGTTAGCCTCCATTACACTCTGTAGAGTACCGAGTTCTCTGTCCTGCAGCAACATTTCTTCTAGGAAAAGAATTCTGCAATTTCCAACTGAAATGAACTTGGAAATTCCATCCTCCAGGCAAAGGTCTCGCCTTTCATCCTGAGTATGTGTGCTCTGATCTTGCTGGATTCCCTGGACTCCACCACTGTTCCTCATCAGGTTTCCTACTGTCACTAAATGAACCAAAGTTTGTGCATCTATGTGATCTTACCCTCATAGTGTCTTTTTCTGTACTTGCAGGTGGCCCTTTCAGGATGTGAAAGTGGTATGTAATCTAGAATCATTCACTTTGGAAGAAAAAACTTTGTCAATGAGAAAGTTGGGGATTTCTCACTGGTTTTAGTGTAGAGGCCAAACTGATTCCAAGTTCCTGTTGGAATGGGTATAAGGGCCCTGGTGATAGAAAGTAATTCACAAGAGACCAATGTGGATGGTTACAGTAGCTCCAGGAGGAAACTGTATAATGGTTAACAGTGTAGATTTGTGTCCATGGGACTGGGTGTGTCTCTATGTATAATGAATAGTGTGATTCTCTGTGTGTGTGATTTGTGTGTGTGTGTTGTGTTTTCCTCAAAATCTGCCACCCTAAATGTCAATGTTACTGGTGACAATACCAAAATATTTCCCATCACAATGCACCATGAATGTTTATGTATATAAAAATTAAAGAGAGTATATACATTCCCTGTATCCTTTGATTTTATACCAGGTGAGCATCCTTTTCCCAGGAAGATAAATGCCATCACTACCCAGGAAGATGTTTACAGGATTTTTTTTAATTTTTATTAAATTTTTTATTGGCTGTTCTTGGCCATCATTGCTGCCCAGGTTTTCTTCTGCTTATGGAGAGCAAGGGTGACTCTCTAGTTGTGGTGCGTAGGCCTCTCACTTTAGTGGCTTCTTTGCTGCAGAGCATGGCTTCCAGGGCTCTCGAGCTTCCACAGTTCTGGCTCATGGTCTCAGTAGTTGTGCATGGTTTAGTTGCTCCACCGCATGTGGAATCTTCGCAGATCAGGGGCTGAACTCCTATCTCCTGCATTGGCAGGCAGATTCTTAACCACTGAGCCAGCAGGGATGCCCTACAAGATTCTTAATGAGCAAAACTGTGTTTCAGAATCCCCCTTACTTGGTCAATCACACGTTCATTTAATAGCAAATCTCATCACTTAGTAGGTCTTTATAGCATTTTGATTGCTCATGATTCATCACTTTGCCATTTCCCTCATTCAAACTCTTTCTATTAGAGCCTCAGAATGAATCTTTCCCCTCATCCAAGGCCCTCAGTACTGGGGAGGCTCCTTCCTTCTTCAGGGAGCCTCTGGTGGTACTCACAAGTCATGCCGAGTTCTAGAGGAATCTGAGAAAGGAGGAGGCTCCAGGCATAGATGGAGGAGTTCAGTCCAGCTTTGCCTGTTAACCTTTGAAGTGTCCAGTCTGTCCTGTTAACTCAATGCATCGTGTTGTTTAGCACAACTCTAGAACTTTTCCATCTTGCCCTTAAAATTCTGTGGCCATTGAACAGAAACTTCAAGTATCAACCTCTTCCCAGCTCTTGGATCCACCCTTTTATTCTCTGCTTCCCTGAGCTTTCCTTTTGATACCTCAGGTAAATGGAATTGCTCAATATTTGTCCTCCTGTGACTAGCTTATTTCACTCTTACCAATAGCCTCCCACTTCATTCATTGCTTCAAATGACAGGATTGCCTTCATTTTTAAAGACTGAATCAAATTCCAGTATATGTATGCACCCCATTTTCTTTCTTGATTTATCTGTCCTTGGACACTGAGCAGTTTTTCTATATTGATTGTTATGTACAATGCAGCAATGGATATGAGATTATAGATATCTCCTGGAACATTCTAGTTTTATCTCCTTCAGACATAAACTCAAATAAATGATTGCTGGATCTTATGATAATCTTCTTGAGGGACTTCCAAACTGTTCCATAATGGCTATGCCACTTATCATTCTTACCAACAGGCACAAAATTCCACTTCTCTACATCCTTGGAAGCATCCGTTATTTCCTATAATACACATCCTGAAAGGTGATATCTCCTTTTGACTTGGTTTCTATTTCCACCAAGTACTCCACTTGCTGCTTAGTGATGCTGAGCACATTTCCTATGTATATTGATCACTTCTATGTCTTCTATGATGAAATGTCTATTGAAGCTTTTGCACATTTTTTAAAGTCAGTTATTTGCCTGCTATTATTTTGAAGTTGAGTTTTAGCAACTGCTTATATACTTAGATATTGGCCCTTTATTCAGATACAGTGCTTGCAGATACTTTTTAGATTCTATAGGTTGCCTGTCTATTGATTTTGAGGAGATAATCCTTTCTTCACTTGATAATTTTAGAACCTTGGCAAATATCATCTGGCCACATGTGTCAGTTTATTCAAGATTCCCTCCTTATGATTCGTTGGTTTCTCTGCCCATTTTATTGCAGGTAGAACACAGTTTTGACTGCTGTGGCATTCTTTTCTGTTTTGAATTCAGAAAGCCTGAAGGGCCCCATTGTTGTTCTTTGCTCTCAAGACTGTTTTTGCTCTTTGGGTTTCTTTGGGGTTCCATAAGTTTTAGTTTGGAGGATTTTTTTTCCATTTTATTAAAATGATATGGGATTTTGTAAGTGGTTTGAGTAGATACATACATCAATTTTAGGAGTATAGGAAGGGAAATAACACTAAATATTCTAGTCTATGAATATGGTATGGTATTCCGATTACTTGTCTCTTCTTTCTTTCAGCAGTGTTCTATGGTATTTCAGTGCACAGATCTTTCACTTGCTAACAAGCCTTTTCCATTGCCTTGCTTGGGTTCTCTAGAGTCAAGGATGAGAATGATGAGCTCATGAAGAAAGTGAATGTTCCTCCCTTCCCTCCGTACCTACTTTCTTGTTACTTGTAGTGCACGAGTGCTGGGCCATGCCCTTCACCTCTGCCTCGGAGTGTAGGATGGGTGGGCAGGTACTCCTACCCCCTGTGTCATCTGACCTCCTGCTACCCCCAGGGCTTAGAGGGAAGGGGGGGGACCCAAGCTTTCAGTCCTGGATCTCAGAGTCCCCTATTCCTCTGCCTGAGTCTCACTGTCCAGGGAACCAATCAGTTGAGGTTTGCTGGCCAGATGCCCAGGTGTACTTGCCCCTGTGGGACATTTCTAAACACTTCCCACTCACAGACAATGCCCTCAGCAAAGAGCAGCAAACAGGCCCAAGTCCTGCAGTTCTGAGCCCCAGAGCCAAGTCTAGATCCTGGGAGGTCTTCTGGGTCCTGCCGTCCCTCCCCAGGGAGCCCTCCTCTGTCTGACTCTGCACCTCCCAGGGACTCCATTACCTCTGTTGCTGTTGCAGGCTCTGCTCTGAATCCTGAAGACCTGGACCTGCATGTCATCCTGGACCCCAGAGGGGATGGAGCCCCTACAGCACCAGGAGCCTCATTTGGACCAGACCAGGGGAGGCCTCACTGCTTCTCTCCTGAGGGTCCTCATTTAGTACAGCTTCAGTTGTTTTGTTGTATAGCTTTAGTATTAGTTTTATCTATATGTTCCATATTTATATATGTTTTTCATTAAAATTTTTAATCTGTTTGTTACTTTCAAAATAACTTTTAATAAAAATGCACATGTATAGAGCAACCTACTCAACAGAGGTAGAACTTAATAAATTGTCGTAAGCCATTTGCCTTAGTGTCCACCACCAGGATCATTCACACAATTTGGTCTTTGTTGTTTAAGGAACTGCAAATTTAGTTCTTACATCTATACTTCTGTCATTGTCTTTAAGGATTCTGTTTTCTCACATCTGCTCATTCCGCGAGTGACCGGAAATCAATATTACCCTAGATCTTTCATGACTTGCATGTCAGGATTTTTCAAAACTCAGTCTGCTTTCAGAGTAAAAAGTTCATGATCCATCATTGATCTCTGTTTGTAGCTTAAGTGTGTTTCTCTCTTCTCTTCTAACACAGAGGATTTCTCTCCAAAAGGGCTCTTAAAATTCTAGTTTTCATTCTTTATATTTCTCCTGCACTTTTATTCCAGCTGCCCAAAGGACTGTTTCCATTGACTACATTTTCATGGTTTACATATTATCTCCAAAACTCATTTATTTTATTAGGGAAGTTTGTAAGTCTTAATCTCTCACCTAGCTCTCTCATCACCACATCGCTCTCCCCTCTGGAAATCACTTCTTTATTCTCTGTATCAATGACTACATTACTGTTTGGTTATTTTGGTTCACTGGTTTTGATTTTCAGTTTCCACATTCAAGTGACATCATACTGTATTTGTCACTCTGTCTGACTTATTTTCCTTAGCATAAAACCCTCTAGGTCCATCCATTTTCTCACAAATGACAAGATTTCATTCTTCTTTTTGGCTGAGTAATAATCCATGCATACCACATCTTATCCATTCATTTCTTGATACACACTTTGGAAAAATACCTGTAAATGGAATTGCTCAATCATATGGTATTTCTGTTTATAATTTTTGGGAAAATTCCATACTTTGAGTATATAATTTAAGATATTATCCAATAATGCACCCTAATATCTAAAGAGGTATTTTCTGTAACTGAATTATTTAGACTGACAGTTCAGTTCAGTTCACTTCAGTTCAGTCGCTCAGTCATGTCTGATTCTTTGTGACCCCATGGACTGTAGCACACCAGGCCTCCCTGTCCATCACTACTCCCTGAGTTTACTCAAACTCATGTCCATTGAGTTGGTGATGCCATCCAACCATCTCATTCTCTGTCATCACCTTGTCCTCCTGCCTTCAAGTGTCTTTTAAATTCATGGTTGCAGTCACCACCTGCAGTGATTTTGAAGCCCTCAAAAAATAAAGTTTGTCACTTTTCCATTGTTTTCCCATCTATTTGCCATGAAATGATTGGACCAGATGCCATGATCTTAGTTTTCTAAATGTTGAGCTTTAAGCCATTTTTTCGACTCTCCTCTTTCACTTTCATTGAGAGGCTCTTTCGTTATTCTTTGCTTTCTGCCATAAGGGTGGTGTCATCTGCATAGCTGAGGTTATTGGTATTTCTGCCAGCAATCTTGATTCTATCTTGTGCTTCATCCAGCCCAGCGTTTCTCATGATGTACTCCGCATATAAGTTAAGTAAGCAAGGTGACAATATATAGCCTTTGACGTGCTCCTTTCCTGATTTGGAACCAGTCTGTTCCATGTCCAGTTCTAATGGCTGCTTCCTGACCTGCCTACAGATTTCTCAAGAAGCAGGTCTGGCGTTCTGGTATTCCCATCTCCTTAAGAATTTTCCAGAGTTTGTGTGGTCCACAGAGTCAAAGGCTTTGACATAGTCAATAAAACAAAAGTAGATATTTTTCTGGAACTCTCTTACTTTTTTAATGATCCAACAGATGCTGGCAATTTGATCTCTAGTTCCTCTGCCTTTTTAAATCAGTTTGAGCACCTGAAAGTTCACAGTTCACATACTGTTGAAGCCTGTCTTGAATTTTGAGCATTACTAGTGTGTGAGATGAGTGCAATTGTGCAATAGTCTGAGCATTCTTTGGCATTGCCTTTCTTTTGGATTGGAATGAAAAGTGACCTTCTGCAGTCCTATGGCCACTGCTGAGTTTTCCAAATTTGCTGGCATATTGAGTGAAGCACTTTAGCCTTGAAGTGAAACTGCTCAGTTGTGTCCACCTCTTTGCACCACCATGGACTGTGCACTCCATGGACTTCTTCAGGCCAGAGGACTGGAGTAAGTAACCTTTCCCTTCTCCAAGAGATCTTCCCAACCCAGGGATGGAACCCAGGTCTCCGGCCTTACAGGCAGATTCTTTACCAGATGAGCCACAAGGGAAGCCCTTTTCTGTTTTAACACTATTGAAAATCTTGCTTTTATGTATGTTCCTCACCAGTTGATATTGTGTAAGATAATACATGGTAGACTGTGGAATAATTCTTATCCTCTCTCTAACTCTTGATGCTAATTTCAAGTATTCATTTAGGCTTTCCCTGACTACTTATTATAACATGCTCTATCAAGTAAAGAAAAATTACCTAATGTTATCTTGGATGTAGCTTGGGTAATAGAAAGGGCAAAAGTTGAAATTTTGTGATTAATATTCAGAGTAAGAATATCTAGCAGCTATCTAGCAGCTTAAATAGGCAATCATTCCTCATTGCAGTAAATCTATGATTATTAAATGATACAGATAACAGATTTTGTTTTACATATTGAGCTCTGTGCAGCTCTTCTCAAAATTTGCTCTGAGACATATCAGAATGCACTCTACTTGCAGAACAGAAAATTGACACAATCCAGTCTTTCCCTTGGCGTTGATAAACCTTAAAAAGTGGTGATTTATAGACTCAGATTCTTTCCAAGTCGGTCTTAATATTAGTTCACTACCCAGCATACAGCATTCCTAGGACTTCTTTAGCCTTTATCATTCTTTTTTTTTTTTTTAAGGAAAAAGTTGTGTAACTGTTTTTATTTATTTTTTTTTAATTTTTTTTATTATTGTTTTTGCCATACATTGT
>ML662448.1:203827-258315 GCA_007570785.1 Antilocapra americana
CCTCTCCAGATGCCCGATGTCCTCTGCCAGCATTCAGTTCCTGTTTTTTGGAGTTTGCTCGGCCTTTAAAAGTTCTTTTGGTATATTTATTGGGGAGAGAGTGTTCTCCCCGTCCTATTCCTCCGCCATCTTAGTTTTCCTCTGTCAGCCTTTATCATTCTTTACAATGAAAATACATAACTGTGTTATGGCAATAAATATCTTAAATAACAGGAAAATATGTAACTTTGGCACAGTAGTAAGTATCTTAAATGGTACTGAGTTACTATACGATCTCTCCTTTGGTCACTGGTATGCAAAACTGAGCTTGCAAGTCTGGACTCTTCTGATTTGACAAGATGACTCATTTTGCATAGTTCAGATTGATCAACTGATATTAGACTCAACTTGATGGGAAAGTTGCTCAGTTGTGTGACTCTTAGCAGCCCCATGGACTGTAGTCTGCCAGGCTTCTCAGTCCATGGGATTCTCAAGGCCAGAATACTGGAGTGGGTAGTTGTTCCCTTGTCCAGGAGATCTTCTCAACCCAGGGATCAAACCCAGATCTCCCACATTGCAGGTAGCATATTTACCATCTGAGTCACATGGGAAACTACCCACTCCAGTATTGTTGGTCTTCCCAAGTGACTCAGCTACTAAAGACTCAACCTGTGATGGGGGAAACTTGGATTCAATCCCTGGGTTGGGATGATGCCCTGGAAAAGGGAAAGGCTACCTGCTCCGGTATTCTGACCTGGAGAACACCATTTTGGGGCTTCTCTGGTGGCTCAAATGGTAAAGAATCTGCCCACAATGAAGGAGATCTGGGTTCATCCCTGGGTTGGGAAGGTCCACTGGAGAAGAGAATGATTATCCACTCCATATTCTTGTCTGGAGAATTCCATGGACAGAGGAGTCTGGTGGGCTATAGTCCATAGTGTCACAAATGGTTGGACATGACTGAGTGACTTTCATCATCAGCAGTTTCTGTGTGGCTTCCCTGGTAGTTTAGCTGCTAAAGAATCTGCCTTCAATGTAGGAGACCTCGGTTTGATTCCCAGGTCAGGAAGATCCCCTGCAGGAGGACATGGCGATCCACTCCAGAATTCTTGGATGGAAAATCGCCATGAACAGAGGAGCCTGGCAGGCTATAGTCCATGAAGTCGCAAATAATTGTACATTAATGAGCATCTAGGTACACACTATGAGAACATCTAAAAACCCTGGTAGATTATTAAAGTCTCATATAACCTAAATTCTTACAACTTATCATATGCGATTATGAGCTGATTTGGGGGTGAGTTGACTATTAAGATAGAAATACCTGTTTGTACTAGGTTGTTTCTAGAGGCACATTTAAAACATTTTGTTATGTTTCATTGATATTTATTGTATTCTAGAAGCTTTGTGACAGTGTAAATGTACTTGAATGAATCCAGGGTATAGAAAATACAGGCATTCTCTCTAACTTTTTTTATCTGCCTGTAGTTGGTGCCAAGAGACATAGCAATAATGTAGAAAAAGAGTCTTACCTTTAACTCATATTAATTTCATGAAATAATGCCTACAAGCTAAGAGCTCTAGCTACCAGAGACCCTAACCACCCTAAGACTACTTCAACCTCTTTTTACTGTGATGTTTTGAAATATGGTCTCCAGAAAAGAAATGGATCCCTGGCAACTATTTCCAATATTTTGCTACCAAAATAGCAAATAATACTAGAGACAAAATATGTGTGGGTGCTCTCAGTATCTGTGAGTACGTTTGTATAATTTTATATTTTAGGTTAGTGAAAAAAGTAGAATGCTCCTATAAAATACATTGTTCAATTAATATTATTTTCATTTACATTACTACATATCAAATACACAAACATGTGCACATAACTAAAAATCTAACAATTTAATAATAAAAGTATAAAAATAATGAGGTAATAAAAACCCTAGAAAATAATTTATAGAATAAATAATAAGTGAATCAAAATTGAAACCTAAAACTGCTCAGAGATGAAGAGACCAAGTTTGTTAAACATTAAACAGAAAATTTTTTAACGTTAACTAATGATTTACTTCAAATGATTAAAAGAAATGTAGTTAATTTATAGATAGAAATTAATACACCAAAAACAAAGCAAATTGAATCCATAAAATGTATTAAACAGTTCAGGAACTGATGGCTTTAAAAAAGATGAAACTGATAAATTAAACAAAGATGAAAAGAGTAAAAAAATAGCAGCTAAAATGTATTGTGTGTGTGTGTGTATGACTAGATTGTGGTAGTAATTCAATGAATTGGAAAATCTTGCAACAAATTATACTCAAGCAGAGCCAGAATTTCACAGAATTAATCCAATGAAATACAAATAACTTAATGACTCAATATTCAGAGTAAATAGTCATCAAATCAAAATATTTTTTAAAAAATGGCTTCTAAAAGTTTGTCAGATTCAAATTAATTTTATGGGGAATTTCCTATTTCTATGACAAATAACAATTCTCATTTTATAAAACAGCTACTGAGCATGGAAAAAGATAGTCTTCACCAAGTTTAAGGAATCTTGATTCTAAGCTGGATCACTCCAAAATAATTGCTGGAAACACAGGTTCGATCCCTGGGTCCAGCAGAGCTGCTGGAAGTGGGCATGGCAACCCACTCCAGTATTCTTGCCTGGAGAATCCCATGGACAGAGGAGCCTGCTGGGCTACAGCCTACAGGATTGCAAAGAGTCAGACATGACTGAGTGACTAGCACTAAAGGCATATTTATGAATGAATATAGATACTATCTTACAAAATATTAGTAAGCATGTTTCAGATGGCCATAAGAGAATTATGATCTACATTCATGTTTTCTTTAGAAAGGAATAAATTTTATGTTAATACTGTATGTGATTCCAGTAAGTTAAAGCTATATATTCAGATTGAAAATTTCATGAAAAAGATTTTACACAAAATTTCATTTAATTAAATAAGGCAATCAACCTCTTAATAATTCTTAATTATATTAATAAATAAGTTATGTATGAGATACATATTAACCACGAAAAGAAGTATTACCCATACTAGGACTAAGGAGAGAATGCATGTGCTTATCTG
This sequence comes from Antilocapra americana, assembly GCA_007570785.1. NCBI lineage: Eukaryota > Metazoa > Chordata > Mammalia > Artiodactyla > Antilocapridae > Antilocapra > Antilocapra americana. The sequence goes on from ML662448.1 coordinate 206,902, forward strand.
CTAAGGGTTCTATAATAAATACCACAGTTTTCTTGACTCATACAAGAGAACTTAGAAAAGTGAAAGTGAAAGTTGGTCAGTCGTGTCTGACTCTTTGTGACCCCATAGACATAGTCCATGGAATTCTCCAGGCCAGAATACTGAAGTGTGTAACCTCTCCCTTCTCCAGGGGATCTTCCCAACCCAGGGATCCAACCCAGGTCTCCCGGATGGCAGGCAGATTCTTTATCGGCTGAGCCACAAGAGAAATGTATTTTCTCATAATTCTGGGGGCTGGAAATCCAAGATTAAGGTGCTGGCAAAGCTGATATCTGGTGTGACCTCTCTCCTTGGTGTGCAGACCCTTTTTACTGTACTGACACATAACCTTTTCTCTGTGTGCTCCTGGCGTCCATTCTGCTTCTTCCAAGGGCACCAATGTTATTAGGTTAGGGCCCTGCTCTTTGATCACATTTCACTTTAATTACTTTCTTCAAGGCCCTTATGTCCAAATGCAATCATGATGGGAGACAGGGCTTGATGTTTTGTTGTCACCATAAATTACATATTTATATATTATATATGTATTAACATAAATTTATATCTATTTTATGCCTTGGCCCTTTAAATCATACAGGGACAAGCAGAGGGATTTTAAACAGAAATATTATAAAAAGAAAAAGAAATATTATAATAATTGAGTTTGCATTTAGTTATGTAGCTAACTCCACGAGTCTTATTTATTTCATTGTAGGGCTTCAAGTTGCTTTCTAGTGTCCTTGTCTTTATATTGGGAAGACTCATTTTTGTAGGGCAGGTCTACAAATAACAAATTCCTTGAACTTCTGTTTACCTTGATTTTTTTAAATTAGAGTCTAGTTGACTTACAGTTCGGTGTTAGAAACAGGTTTACAGCAAAGTGCTTCAGTTGTGTGTTTACATATATGTCTCTCTATATATGTATATTCTTTTTCAGATTATTTTTCATTGTGGGTGATTGAAAAATATAGGATATAGTTGCATATGCTATTAACTGCTTTAATTTCTTACTGATTCTGAAATGTCGCTCATCAGATATGGAATTCAGCAGGTCACTCCATCGCTATTACCCTGCAGTTCAGGAATGCCCCCCACAGCTTTCTGGCCTCCATCCTTTTTGCTGAGAAATTGGTACTCAGTGCTGTCAGTGTCTTGTTGGAGGTGAGTAGCCTGTCTCCTTTTGATTTCAGAGTGCTCCCTTTGTCTTTGGACTGTTTGATTACAATGGGTCTCAATGTGGATACTGTTGTATTAATTCTTCTTGAAGTTCATTACATAATATGTTTGTGTAAAATCACATCTCCTCCCAAATTTGGGAACCTTTCAGCCATTGTATCATCATATACACTATCACTTTCTCCTCTCCTACTGGGACTCCTAGCCTACATTATCAGTAAGCTTGATGGTGTCTTACAGGCCTTTTATTATGTTTTTTTTCTTTTTGTCTCTATTAGTTTTTCTTTCTGCTCCTCAGCCTGGATAGCTGCAATTGATCTCTCTTATATATATACATTTTTGTCTTCCTTAAATATCTGGTTGAAATTCTCTCATGATTTTTATTTATTTAATAAAAATAGTTCAAAGCTCTCCAACTATTTTTAAGTTGCCTTCTTGATTTGATATTTATTTGATTGCTGTAAGACTTTGACTTTTTTCAAGAGTTAAGCAAAATCCATTGTGATATTTTTTGTTTACTTTTACTATGTTTGTAGAGAGACAAACTATACAACCATTTTGTACCTTTTATACTTTTCAACTCCATAATTTTTGTTTGGTTCCTTTTTTATAGTTTCTGTCTTTACTGATATCTGTATTTCTTTAGGCATTAATTGCATAATGTTGTTTAGTTTTGTCCATAGTTCCGTTTACCTCTTTGACTATAAGACAATAAAGTCTTTTTCTAGTAAATCCAATGTCTATACTTCCACAGAGACAATTTTGGTTAATTTTCCTATGAGTGGAGCATACTTTTTTTTTACATGCTTCATAATTTTTTTGTTGAAACCTGAACATTTTAAATTTTAGACTTGTTAATTCTGGAAATTAGATTCCTCTGCCACCTTGAAATGTTTTGTTGTTGCTTTCCCTGCTTTGTAATTGGTTGGTTTTTTTAAAATGAGTTTTCTAATCTATGTTTGTAAAGAATATATTCATTGATATGTGTGGTCTTCAGTCTCCCTTCTTTTGGTGAGGTGATGTTGAATGATGTTTTTGGATGCTTAAAAAAGAAGACAGAACCCAAAATTCTCTTAGTCCTTTGCACACTGGCTCTTTGTTGCAACACTCCTGTATCCCTTAGCTGGCCAGTTACCAACCTTGCTCAGTCTTTACCTCCCATTTGTGCAGAGCCTAAAGATCAGTCTGAAGTAAAAGTTTGGAGTCATCTCAGGTTCTTTGGTTTGTTTGTTTTTCACACCAATCTTTCTCTGGGCATGCACATAATTTTCTACATTCCCTAATACTCATGTGAGATTTGCAATGCTACAATTCTGCAAAGACTCTTTCTTCATAAATTTTCCTCTCAGACTTCTAGCAGTTTGTTGTTGTTCCTCAAGTTGTGAGGAACCCTATGCAGCAATGTTTTCTTCATTTGCCTTCCATGTTTTCTGAGAAAATCCCTCTGTGTAGCTACTTTTCTGCCCTGAGAAAGTTCTGGATCAGGTGAAGCAGAGGGAAGTGCTTTTGTCAGTCCTATAGATAAGCATTAGACTAAACCAGATACAAATAACTATTTGAGAATGAGTTCAACTTTGCTTCCTCTGGAGCCAGGGACCAGAATGACGTATTAGAATATTGGTTGTCATTTCAAGACCATTTTGGATCCAGGAGAGAGGTAGGACAAACGCAAGTAAAAACACTTCAAAGCTCCCTAACTATTTTTAATTTGCCCTCTTGATTAGGCTTTTATTTGTTTGCTATAAACCTTTGTCTCTTCCCTGGTGGCTCAATGGTAATGAATTTGCCTACAATTGCATGAGAGGCAGGCTTGATCCCTGGGTTGAGAAGATACCTTGGTGAAGGAAATGATGACCCACTTCAGTATTCTTGCCCAGGAAATCCCATGGACAGAGAAGCCTGGTGGGCTATAGTCCATGAAGTTGCAAAAGGGTCAGACACGACTTAGTGACTAAATAGCAAAAAAAAGAATTTGATGTTTTTTTATTAAGAGTTAAGAAAAAGACAATAACACTAAATTTGACACTTTTCATTCACTCTTACTGCATTTGTAGAGGGACAACTTCTTAGAACTACCTCTCCACCGTATTAAATTACATCAAACACAAACCATTTGCATACAATTTGCATTAAAATATATATAATACTATTAGAGTGAAACTAATAAATTTTCTAATAATTATGGGAGGTGTGTGTGTGTAACTACTTATGTGTGTTTTGTTGTTTTTGTTCAGTCATTCAGTCGTGTCCAACTCTGTGCAACCCCATGGACTGCAGACTGCAGCACACCAGTCTTTTCTGTCCTTCATCATCTCCTGGAGCTTGCTCAAGCTCATGTCCATTGAGTTGGTGAATCCATCCAACCATCTTGTCCTTTGTTGTCCTCTTCTCCTGCCTTCAATCTTTCCCATCATCAGGGTCTTTTCTAGTGAGTCAGCTCTTTGCATCAGGTGGCCAAAGTATTGAGATTCAGCTTCAGCATCAGTCCTTCTGTTGCAGGAAGGAATTGTTTCCAGGGCCCAAATGGGGATCTTGGCTAACACTCAGAAATGAATTGTCTGAGGAGACACACGTGTTGACAAAGCAAGAGATTTTATTGGTAAGGGGTGCCCAAGTGGAGAGCAGTAGGGTAAGGGAACCCAGGAGACCTGCTCTGCCACATGGATAGCAGTCTTGGGTTTTATGGTGATGGGATTAGTTTCCAGGTTGTCTCTGACCAATCATTCTGACTCAGAGTCCTTCCTTGTTGTGCATGCATTGCTCAGCCAAGATGGATGCCAGTGAGAAGGATTCAGGGAGGTGGTTGGAAATGTGGCATCTCCTTTTGACCTTTCCCATACTCTTCCAGTTGGTGGTGGCTTATTAGTTCCATGTTCCTTACCAGGACCTCCTGTCATGAAACAATTCATGCAAATGGTTACTATGGTGCCTGAGAAGGGTGGGTCATTTCAGTCAGTGAGCTTCCCCAAAAAACTGTCCCCTGAGAGACTTCTTGGGAACTGGGACAGAGGTCTCTTTCTTCTGTAACTTCTTCCTGCTGTTCATGCATGTAGTCCTGCCTAGCAGAGTAAATGTCTCTCTCTATGTGATCTAAGTTGAGGCATTCTGTACCTGAAACTGGCTTCCACCCTTGTGGTAACAGCAATTTAGTCTAAAACTGTTGGATCCTGTCAGAGATGAAAGAGACAGGGGCCAGACAGGAGACCTAACAGGATGGTTTCACTGGTACCCAGAAAAGGAAGGCAAAATTTGCAGTGAGGCAACAGGATGGTGTTCCAGGAATCTTGTGCTCATCCTAAAGTTATCATCTTCCACCTGGGTGGGTACTCCAGTTCCATAGAAGAACTCAAAGATATTGTTATGTGTATTCCTTGAGTAGGAACCAGGATCTTGCCCCAAGGCTGTACCACCATTTGGTTATTTCTCCTGTTTTTATATCCCTTCCCTTCTCTGATCAGCAACTGTTTGGATCTGCCCTTTGAAGCTTAGGGAAGGTTAAGGAGTCTGAATAAAGTCTATATCCTACAAACAAGAAATTGGCAGTCCATGAATGGAGGATAATGGTAGGGTTCCACAGACGCAACAGACTGATCGATTTTGTAACATTACATAAGAATGTGCCCATTAAATGAAAACATTTCCACGTGTCCAATCTAAAGGGACTTGAGAGGTCATTATTACATTAAGAAGAACAAAATAGAGTAATGTGTGTCTGAGCATGGTGTGTTAGAAGAGTTACTTATCCGGGCCCTTCATAAACAGTCCTTTCAATCCTTATAAGGGGGTGTATTGATATTCTGAACACTGAGAATTTTCCTGTGAATTTTCCTCTGGGGGTGTTGGATGGTCCTCATGATTTTCTCCAGGAGAATTCCAAGGCTTTCTCTGTGTTTGATGAGTCCATCGATGAGTGAAGAGAGAATAACAAAATATGGTCCCTCCCATGAGGGAGTTAAGGTGGGACAATTATCAGGAATAGCCTTTACTGATACCAGGTCCCCAGGATTATATAAGGACTTTTTATTTGCTTTTGGTTGCTAAGTCCCATTTTCTAGGGGTTGTAACAGTTTTTGAAAAGAAGTTCAGTTAGTGACACATTTTGTTAGTTCAGCTGTTTCTTGGTCTAGAAGTAAATCATTTTTGAGAAATGGCTTCCCATATAACATTTCAAAAGGGATAAGTCCCAGTGACTGTGGAGTATTTCTTATTCTCACTAGAGCTAAAGGAAGTAATGAAGTCCAGGAAAGGTGAGTCTCTGGGAGAGTTTTTGTAAATGCCTCTTAATCATATCATTAGCTTCTTCTACCTTCCCAGAGGACTGAGGTCACCAGGCACAATGTAAATGAAACTCAATTCCTAGGGCCTGAGAGATTCCCTGTGTTATTGTAGCCATAAAGGCAGAGACTTTGAATTCTGAGTGGCAGGCCAAAGCAAGGAATGGTTTCATGTATTAAAGTTTTAACAACATTTTTCCTGTTCTGTCCTACAAGGGAAAGCCTCTATCCACCTGGTAAAGGTATCAACCCGAACCAGTAGATACTGATGTCCCTTGGCTTTTGGCATATGAATGAAGAGTATCTGCAGTCCTCTCCAGGATATCTTCTTGTAAACTGTAAGCCTGGGAGAACTAATTGATTGTTATGAAGGTTATTCTTTTGACAGACTTCACATCCTTTAACAATCTGGCTTATAGTTTCTATTAATCCTTTTCCCCTGAAAAAAACTCTTAGCAAGTTGGTAACTAGTTTCAATTCCCAAATTGAAAGCTTGATGCAGAGTTTTAAGAATTTTCCACTCAGTAGAGGGCAATACAAGTTTTTCATCTTCTGTTTGAAGCCACCCAGAGGGGAGTAGAGTACCTCCTTGAGAGAGTGTTGAAGTTCCTCTGGAGAATACTGGGGTTTCACTTCAGTGGGGATCTCTTCTCAGAGGAAGGAGCCTGAGTTTTAGAAGACTGGATGGCTGCCTTTTTTGCTTATCGGTAGGCTCTCCTATTTCCCCCTGTGATGTCAGAATCAGCCCTTTGAGGGCCCTGACAGTGAATGACTGCCACTTCTTTGGGTAGTTTAACTGCATCTAAGAGGGATATAATTTCTTGGCAATATTTAATGGGACTGTCATCTGAGGTTTTAAAGTTTCTTTCCTTCCAGATAGCAGGATGAGTGTAAAGGACTAAGTAAACATATTTAGAGTCAGTGTAGATGTTCACTCTCTTGTCAGTCCCCAGCTCTAAGACTCTGGCTAAATCAATCAATTTGAGCTAGTTGATTGCTAGTTCCAGGAAGTAGGGGATTACTTTCTATTATTTAAATAATGAGACTGTCTATCCTGCCTTGCCTTCTCCTTTTTCCATGAAGGAGTGGCCTGGGATTTTCTATAGGCTTATTTTTTACTTTTTTTTTAAATTTTCTTTACTTTATTGTGTTGGTTTTGCCATACATTGACATGAATCCACCATGGGTATACATATGCTCCCCCTCCAGAACCCCCCTCCCTCCTCCCTCCCGACTCCCTCCCTCTGGGTCATCCCTGTGCACCAGCCCCAAGCATCAAACCTGGGCTGGTGATTGATTTCACATATGATAATTAACATGTTTCAATGCCATTCTCCCACATCATCCCACCCTTGCCCTCTTCCACAGAGTCTGCAAGACTGTTCTATACAGCTGCATTTCTTTTGCTGTCTCGCATGCAGGGTTCTCGTTACCATCTTTCTAAATTCCATATATATGTGTTAGTATACCTTATTTTTTAAATCCTCCCTGACTGAGTAATTTAAAGCTACTACTTGATGGCAATCATGTTCTGGCTTCTTATCTCATAACTCAGGACGGAATGTTGCTGGGTTGAAGGCTGAGAAAGTTTTCAGGTGAATCATGGTTCCTTCTTTAAACTCTTAGTCTGCAGTGCTGGTCCACCTTTTTTCCACATCCCCAACTAGTTAATATGAAATCAGTTTATTTTAAAAATGCATTTATGTGTGTGTTCCTATCTACTTGCTGTGGCTTAGGGACTGTTTGGAGAAATAAGGCAAGGAATAGCTGGTCCTATGATTATTTCCTCACAATTTAAAAATACTGCCAAGGCATTTGAATTCAATTGCAGTCATGTGTAAATAAAACAATACAGCTAATTGTTTATTGCAGGAAGTAAAAAAAAAAGCTAAGTATGGAAATCCATGATACATTGGCAAATAATCTATAGGCTAAGGCTTTTTGAAGCAAAAGTTATCAACAGGCTAATAATAAATGTAGATAATGATAATTGAATGTGTGTATTGAAAACTCATGAGATAATGCAGTATTATTGTCAGAAGCTATTAAATCAAGGGCATGGAAAATGGATTGATGGTACATTCTTTGTGTTTTGCATATGATTTCACTCATATTTATGTAAGAGTTAGAGAAGAGGCTCTTGCATACATTATTTTGCTGTTTTCTTTGACGTGAAAGTTTAACATGGACCCAGAAGACCCTGACCTCACATACATGGCAATACAAATGTACAGGAAAATGTTTGCTTTAATGTTATTGATTCTATTTTAGTTCCTCCTAGTACTGAGAAAGATGGATACTGAGTGACAGGAGACCATGAGGTTATCAGTTTTCAGAGATACCTCAACAAGAAATTCCTACCATGTTGAAGCCAGGAAGTGTGATAGTACTTTGAAAAAAAGGAAAGTGAAGGCATTCAGTTGTGTCCAACTCTTGGCGACCTCATGGACTGTAGCTTCCCAGGCTCCTCTGTCCATGGGATTTTTCAGGCAAGAATAGTGGAGTGGGCTGCCATTTCCTTCTCCAGGGGAATCTTTCTGACCTAGGGATCAAACCCTGATCTCTTGCATTGCAGGCAGACTCTTTATTGTCTGAGCCACCAGGGGAGCCTTAATGATAATTCTTTAGTAATGATTATTTGTTATGCAAGATCAGGAATGTTCATTTTTGGGAAAATCCACAGGATAACTACATTTACTTTTATGGGCTTTAAAAGAGAAAAAAATGTTGCTTCAAAATAATGAAGGCATATACCACATTCTTCTATACCAGAAAAAATTCTGTGTTTCTTAGAGTCCAATGACAGCCAGTGCTGAGTATTTTGGTTCTAACTGAAGAAAACCAATCCCTAAAAAGAATTGAGATCTGCCTGGGAGCTGAAAATGTCCATATACCATCCTCAGAAGTGTCCATTTACTTTTATTCTTGTAATAAATTGCAGAAATTTAATGGTCATAATTACAGCACTACATGGTGTATAGAAGTGGGATTTGACCTAAGATGAGAAATACAGAATGTTAGGAATGCAGGCTATCATTTATAGGGTTGCAAACAATCAGACGTGACTGAAGTGACTTAGCATGCACACAGTAATGAAGAGACGGGATATATAAAGGAGGAATTCAGAGCTCAAATCTAGAACAATAAATACAATGAAACCTGTCATATACCAGTGTCAAACTGTATTTATATATCTGTTCTAGTTTTGAGCTCTGGATTCCTTCTTTGTATATCCTCTGTCTCTTCATTCCTAACATTCTGTACTTCTCATCTTCGGTCAGGCACCACTTCTGTCAAATATTTTATTGTGTAATTTTGGACTCCTCTTTGTAATCAACACCATTCCAACATCATCAACACTATCTGTAAGCATCGCCTGTCTTCATACCTTAACTAGATCCTAGCCAGTTCTGGGAGAGAAAATCTCCCTTAAGACTCTTTAAAGTAGATCTTCTTCTCTCACATTTCACTTACTTCAATTTTGGAAGCCATGCTCCTTGAGTTTTCCTTCTGCAGTTCTGACTAAAATCTACTATACCACTAACAACTTGGAAAAGTGCCCAGAAAGTCATGAAAGAGTCCATACAACTAGTGTCTTGATCTAGACAGCACAATATAGGCTCTAGATGAATACCTACTGAGTGGCATGCAGCTACAGAGCTCTCTAAAAACTTCTCATATTTGTCTCCAACTTCTAACATAGATCCCAAATCTACCTTTTAAAAATCATTTTCATGACTTGAAAACTTGTCAAAACCATAAACAAAAAGACAGTCCATAGGATGTGTGAAAATATTTGTAAATGAAGTTACTGACAGATTAATCTCCAAAATATACAAAGAGATCATGCAATTCTATATTAAAAAAACAACTCGATTAAAAATTGGCAGAAGATCTAAATAGACGCTTCTCCAAAGAAGACATACAGATGGCTAAAAGGCACATGAAAAGGTGCTAAACATCACTAATTATCAGAGGAATGCAAATCAAAACTACAATCAGATATCTTACTCCAATCAAAATGGCCATCACAAAGTCTATAAACAGTAAATGCTGGAAAGGATGTGGAGAAAAGGGAACCATCTTACACTGTTGGTGGGCATGTAAATTGATATAACCACTCTGCAAAACAATATGAGGTTCCTCTCAGAAGTAAAAACAGAACTTATATTAACCAGTAGTCCCATTCCTAGGCATATATCTGGAGAAAATCACCATTAGAAAATATTCATGCACCCCAGTATTTATAACAGCACTGTTTACAGTAGTTAAGACATGGAAGCAATCTAAGTGCCCATTGATCAAGGAATGGATAAAGAATATGTGTTGTAAATATACAATGGAATATGATTCAGCCACAGAAAAGAATGAACTAATGCCATTTGCAGCAGCATGAATGGACCTAGAGATTATCACACTAAGTGAAGACAGAGAAAGACAAACATGATATTGCTTATATGTGGAATCTAATTTACAAAGCAGAAACACACTTACAGATGTTGAAAACAAACTTATGGTTTCCAAAGGGGAAATGTGTGCAGGGGAAGGGAAAAATCAGGTCGATATTAATACACTATTATATATAAGTTGGAGAAGACAATGGCACCCCACTCCAGAACTCTTGCATGGAGAATCCCATGGATGGGGAGGCCTGGTAAGTTGTGGGATTGCTGGGAGTCAGACGCGACTAAGGGACGTCCCTTTCACTTTTCACTTTCATGCCTTGGAGAAGGAAATGGCAACCCACTCCAGTGTTCTTGCCTGGAGAATCCCAGGGACGGGGGAGCCTGGTGGGCTATACAGTCCATGGGGTCACACAGAGTCGGACACGACTGAAGTGGCTTGGCAGCAGCAGCAGCAGCATATATAGGTTACATAATCAACATGGGTCTACTGTATAACATCAGGAACTCTGCTCAATATTCTTTAATAACCTATATTGGAAAAGAATTTGAAAAAAGATGAATACATACATATGTATAACTGAATCATTTTGCTGGACACATGAAACTAACACAACATGATAAATCAACTAAAAAATCTTCCATTATTTAAATTATAGCAAAAAATTCAATTGGTTTTTCCTTCCTTTCTTTGACAACAATCTAGATATTCACCAGATAGAAACATGTCCGTCAGAATAATCAAACTCTAGAGAAGCTTAATGCCCTATCAAGGAATGTCAGTTATGCTGGTGTGAAAACCAACTTAGGATGTCTAAGAAATTTTGAAACCCTAGACTCTGAATCCTTCAGGCTTGAAAAGGTGGCCAATCTCTCCCTTTTTGGAGCCAAGACTTTCTACAATGTACAAAGGAATTTCTGTCCTCTAAGACAATATGTTTTCCCTCAGAATTGGCCCCATCCTTCTCTGTTGTGCACACTAGGCATATAACTGATGTTAAGTTGTGGCATAACCCAACTGGAAATCTGCTGATCTGCATAATAAAAGAAAGGAACACAATCTTCAATGACCTAATCAGCATGCACCTTCAATGGATGAGAAAATACAAGTAGGATTTAATTCTGAGATTTTTTGATTCAGGGGGACAGAACATAAGATTTAATATGGAAGAATTTATTTGTTTAGGAGACATCTTTGAAGATAAACATTTTAATACTTTGTCAAAACCCCAGGGATTATATGAACTGGGCATGGCCATCAAGACACCTTCTAAAGGCTAGGAAAAGGATGAACATGCTAAGTCAAAACCCCATCGTAGAGGAGGGAAGAGAGGACTCAAAAGCTTGGGAAAGGAGGACACCTGGAGGGGTTACAACAAGCAGGGCAGGAAATGTCACTGTGGTTACATTCCATGGGAAACACTGGGGGATTCAACACTCGCCATGTAGAAAAGCACCAGAATTATTGAAATTTCATCAGTTCCTCTCCTCAGTAAGCCAGGGATAACTGTACTAGAAGTTATTACAGAATTGGGAACAATAATGGAAACAGACATGATAGCACCCCAAACTGAAAAGGTCTAGAAAATTTGCTCAACCACCAGAAACCAAGAGGACACAGTTATTGCAGTGAGCAACTGGATTAGACTCACAGGGTTAGACTAGACCAGGCTTGTCTAAGCCATAAATATTAATGGGGATAGAAGAAGAACACAGTGCACATAAGTGCAAAGAAGTAGGCAGCCCAAGAGGGTACCACCTATCTTAACAATATCAGGAGAAACCAAATACGAGACTTTTGGTTGGAATCCTCTAAAAAAGCTGTAATCATCTGCCCAGATTTCAGATCTGAGATCATTTTCAGGTCCTGAAGCCTTTTACTCATTTGGAGGCCCGATCTCCATGAGGAAGGACCTAGCAACATGGTCCAAGAAACACATGTGAATGATACCTCCAGACTTCCTCCAAGAGGATCTCATAGATGTTTACTTGGATAACTGCCTTGGGAAAAGGAGAGCATCCAGACTTTAGAGGATGATCTTTCAACGTCTGAGTTACATGAATACCTGGAGATCTGAAGCACCATCATGGTTCTCTGTTTGACTGGATGAGACCAGGTAAGAAATACATTTCATCCCATAGTTCAGCAAACAGTAGGTAAACTGGGTTCCTAGACCATCTTGTAATAATTTCCTGGGTTCAAGAGGATATGATTGGGATTGTTGTAGCAGGCAGTTTTTGAAATTCCCATACCAGACTCTGTGCCCATAAGAAAGAGTGATACCAAACGCAAGATTCTGTATCTGACCCCCAAAATGATATTTCAGAAGTAATATCATATTACAAAGCAAGAACGCAGACCTCAGTGGACTCTCTGGGATCTAAAGGATACAGAGATGGTAACCCTCAATAGTACTGTATTATATTTACCAGCATGCCTCTGCAGACACCAGATGGATCCTAAAGAGTGGCAACAGACTAATCCAAATTCAATTAAGTTTTACCATCAATTGCACTTGCCATTTCTCATACTGTATTTTTTCAAGATTTGTTTTGAGAGTTTTCAAGCAGAAAATACTGAAATGCTTCTTGTATTGGAACGATCAGTGAATAGGGTCTTAGACTACTTGATTCTACAAAGTTTTGACTCAGTTCAGTCACTCAGTCATATTTGACTCTTTGCAACCCCATGAACTGCAGCACACCAGGCTGTCTATCACCAACTCCCAGAGCTTGCTCAAACTCATGTCCATGGAGTCGGTGATGCCACCCAACCATCTCATCCTCTGTCGTCCCCTTGTCCTCCTGCCTTAAACTGTTCCCAGCATCAGGGTATTTTCCAATGAGTCAGTTCTTCCCATCAGGTGGCCAGAGTATTGGAGTTTCAGCTTCAGCATCCATCTTTCCAATGAAAATTCAGGACTGATTCCCTTTAGGATTGACTGGTTGGATCTCCTTGCACTCCAAGGGACTCTCATGAGTCTTCTCCAGCACCACGGGTCAAAAACATTGATTCTTTGGTGCTCAGCTTGCTTTATAGTCCAACTCTCATATCCATACATGGCTACTGGAAAAACCATAGGTTTGACTAGCAGGACCTTTGTTGGCAAAGTAATGTCTCTGCTTTTTAATGTGCTGTCTAGGCTGTTCAGAGCTTTTCTTCCAAGGAGCAAGTATCTTTTAATTTCATGGCTGCATTCACTATCTACAGTAATATTGGAGCCCACGAAAATAAAGTCCATCACTGTTTCCGTTGTTTCTCCATCTATGTTCCATGAAGTGAACGCATTGGATGCCATGATCTTCATTTTTTGAATGTTGAATTTTAAGCCAGCTTTTTCACTTTTCTCTTTCACTTTCATCAAGAGACTTCTCAGTTCCTCTTTCTTCAGTTCAGTTCAGATCAGTCGCTCAGTCATGTCCAACACTTTGCGACCCCATGAATCAAAGTACGCCAGGCCTGCCTGTCCATCACCAACTCCCAGAGTCTATCCAAACCTATGTCCATTGAGTCGGTGATACCATCCAGTCATCTCATCCTCTGTTGTCCCTTTCTCCTCCTGCCCCCAATCCTTCCCAGCATTAGGGTCTTTTCCAATGAGTCAACTCTTCGCATGAGGTGGCTAAAGTATTGGAGTTTCAGTTTCAACATCAGTCCCTCCAATGAACACCCAGGACTGATCTTCTTTAGGATGGACTTGTTGGATCTCTTTGCAGTCCAAGGGACTCTCATGAGTCCTCTCCAACACCACAGTTCAAAAGCATCAATTCTTCAGTGCTCAGCTTTCTTCACCATGCAAATCTCACATCCATACATGACTACTGGAAAAACCATAACCTTGGCTAGATGAACCTTAGTTGGCTAAGTAATGTCTCTGCTTTTCAATATGCTATCCAGGCTGGCCATAACTTTCCTTCCAAGGAGTAAGTGTCTTTTAATTTCATGGCTGCAATCATCATCTGCAGTGATTTTGGAGCCCCCCAAAATAAAGTTTGACACTGTTTCCACTGTTTCCCCAACTATTTTCCATGAAGTGATGGGACCAGATACCATGATTTTCGTTTTCTGAATGCTGAGCTTTAAGCCAACTTTTTCACTCTCCTCTTTCACTTTCATCAAGAGGCGTTTTAGTTTCTCTTCACTTTCTGACATAAGGGTAGTATAATCTGCATATCTGAGGTTATTGATATTTCTTCTGGAAATCGTGATTCCAGCCCAGTGTTTCTCATGATGTACTCTGCATATACGTTAAATAAGCAGGGTGACAATATACAGCCTTGACATACTCCTTTTCCTATTCGGAACCAGTCTGTTGTTCCATGTCCAGTTCTAACTGTTGCTTCCTGACCTGCATACAGGTTTCTCAAGAGGCAGGTCAGATGGTCTGGTATTCCCATCTCTTTCATAATTTTCCAGAGTTTATTGTGATCCACAGAGTCAAAGGCTTTGGCATAGTCAATAAAGCAGAATTAGATGATTTTCTGGAACTCTCTTGCTTTTTTGATAATCCAGTGGATGTTGGCAATTTGATCTTTTTTGCCTTTTCTAAAACCAGCTTGAACATCTGAAAGTTTGCAGTTCAAGTATTCCTGAAGCCTGGCTTGGAGAATTTTGAGCATTACTTTACTAGCATGTGAGATGAGTGCAATTGGGTGATAGTTCGAGCATTCTTTGGCATTGCCTTTCTTTGGGATAGGAATGAAAACTGACCTTTTCCAGTCCTGTGGCCTTTGCTCAGTTTTCCAAATTTACTGATGCACTGAGTGTAGCACTTTCACAGCATCATCTTTCAGGATTTGAAAGAGTTCAGCTGGAATTCGATCACCTCCACTAGTTTTGTTCGTAGTAATGCTTTCTAAGGCCCACTTGACTTCACATTCCAAGATGTCTGGCTCTATGTGAGTTATCACACTATTGTGATTATCTGGGTCATGAAGATCTTTTTTGTATAGTTCTTCTGTGTATTCTTGCCACCTCTTCTTAATATCTTCTGCTTCTGTTAGGTCCATACCATTGTCCTTTCCCTTAGAGGGGACTGGAATGCAAAAGTAGGAAGTCAAGAAACACCTGAAGTAACAGGCAGATTTGGCCTTGGAGTACAGACTGAAGCAGGGCAATGGCTAATAGAGCTGCCAAGAGGACACACTGGTCATAGCAAACACCCTCTTCCAGCAACACAAGGGAAGACTCTACACATGGATATCACCAGATGGTCAACACTGAAATCAGATTGATTATATTCTTTGTAGCCAAAGATGGAGAAGCTCTATACAGTCAGCAAAAACAAGACTGAGATCTGACTGTGGCTCAGATCATGAACTCCTTATTGCCAAATTCAGACTGAAATTGAAGAAAGTAGGGGAAACCACTAGACCGTTCAGGTATGACCTAAGTCAAATCCCCTATGATTATACAGTGGAAATGAGAAATAGGTTTATGGGACTAGATCTGATAGACAGAGTGCCTGATGAACAATGGATGGAGATTCGTGACACTGTACAGGAGACAGGGATTAAGATGGCCCCCATGGAAAAGAAATGCAAAAAAGCAAAATGGCTGTCTGAAGAGGCCTTACAAATAGCTGTGAAAAGAAGAGAAGAAAAAAGCAAAGGAGAAAAAGAAAGATATTCCCAACTGAAAGCAGAGTTCCAAAGAACAGCAAGGAGAGATAAGAAAGCCTTACTCAGCAATCAATGCAAAGAAATAGAGGAAAACAACATAATGGGAAAGACTAGAGTTCCTCTTCCTATAGGGGTGAAAGTATCAAACTGATCTTGTAAAGATAATGACCACAACATATATCATATGGATAGGGAATAATTTATTACTTCTTCCCCCCTTTTTATAAGTTATATAATTTTTCAAAACTTAAACTAACAACATATAGGATTATCTAATAGACATCTCCTTCTACCTACAGTTTTCAATCAACAGGATCCTGATGGCTTTGGATTAAAAATTTATACATTATATAAAACAGTATATAAACACAAAGAACCATCCACCACTTCTATGCTCAGATTCTAATCAGGTACTTCTAAGATCTTGGTAAAATTCTATAAGGACAAGGAGAATAAAACAAAAAACAAAACAGTTTACCCTTAGTTAAAATATCACTTCTGAAATATGTTGGATTTTTAAAATATTTTCAATCCATATTTTCTCACCCTAATTAATGATATGTGAGCATGCATTATGAACTCATTATCATTTTTTTCTACTCTATGAATAACTTTTGTGTTCTGAGGGATCAGTGAGACACTGAGGCTGAGATACTCTTAGCCTAGAAAAGACACACTGGCTCTTGAGAGGGCTACACACTTGGGTGTGCACTTCACCCAGTATGCTGCTCACATGAAAATAACTGCTCTTTTGTGTTGTTTTCAAAGGAGCCTTGAGACCAATATCATTGGAAGGAAGATAGTGGAAAAAGTGGTCAGATTTAAACAATTTCAGTTCTTACAAATACACTATCACACACTGGGCTCCCTAGGTGGCTCAATGGTAATTAATCAACCTGCCATTGCTGGAGATGCAAGAGATGTGGGTTCGATCGTGGTTTGGGATGTTCCCCTGGAAAATGAAATGGCAACCCATTCCAGTACTCCTGCCTGAAAAATCACTTGAATGGATAAGCCTGGAGGGATACAATCCATGGGGCTGCAAAGAATCAGATATGATTGAGCACACACACACATCATATATGCATGATATCAAATGTACAATACCATATACATTATTTTATTTATATATATATAATTTTACATTGCTATCAAGCACAGCTTTCAGAGTCCTTTTAGAGATTTTGACAAACATGTTTCCACTTCACAATTCATTATATGAAAATGCTGCCACAAGCTGAAGGAGTTTCATGATATGAAACTATCTTGTTTGTAGTTGGATACAGCTACATATTGTTTTCTTTTCTAAGTTTTCTGATTGTAACATATGGGTTTTTATGGGAAATTGTAAATGAGGTCCTAAATTGGTCTCAGAATATGTGGCTAGTCCACCTCACTTTATTGGATTCTACAGCCCCACTTGTAGGTAAATTCTACAGCCCCAGTTGAAGCCTGTGTGAGTGTATATTACAAAGAGATTCTAGCCTCCTGTAGTGTCACATGACCATGATTTATTTAGAAATCAAAAGCATCTGGATCAACGACTCACACATGGTCTAAGGTGGCTCAATATCCCTCAGCCTTTTGGTGTTAGGCACAGAGACACTTGACATAATCTTGTTCTTCCAGGTTCTCACTGTGGAATCAGACAAGAAAAGTACACTCTATTTTCACCAGCTTCAATGAGGCATGGACACTGAGGTCCAAGAATACATATGTTCCATTTTCTCAATATCCTTATAGTTTTCTTCTTTCTCATGCCATATTGGGTACCAGGTATATAAAAGACACTGGTGAAGTCAGAGTTGAGCAAAGACCTAAATCATATGAAGAAGGGCAATGAGGCTCATGGGTGTCTGGAGAAAGAATGTTGAATGCAGTGAAAATTGTAGAAGAAGGTCTTGAAATAAGAGCATGATTAGTGTTAGCAAAGATCTAGTAAGTCAGTGTTGATGGAGCACAGAAGACAGGGCATGAGGCTGATAAAGCATCAAATAGTTCCATCATAACAGTAGACTGAAGACCATTGTGGCAATAGGCTTTTACTCTTTCTGAAATGTAAAGCCAAAGTAGGATTTTGAACAGAGCAATGATGTCATCTAAAATACAATGAGAATCCAACATGCGAGACAGCAAAAGGAACGCAGATGTATAGAATAGACTTGTGGACTTTGTGGATGAGGGGAAGGGTGGGATGATACGGGAGAAGGGCACTGAAGCATGTTAATTGTCACGTGTCTAATCAATCGCCAGCCCAGGATTGATGCTCGGGGCTGGTACAGCGAGATTTCCTGGGGGGCAGGGAGGAGGGAGGGGGGTTCCGGAGGGGAAGCATATGTAAACCCATGGTGATATCATGACAATGTATGGCAAAAACAATAAAAAAAGAAAAATAAATAAATAAAAGAAGGGAGTTCGAGGTTTTTTGTATGTCCATACAAATTGTGGAATTATTTGTTCTAATTCTCTGAAAAAGACCTCTGGTAGCTTGATAGGAATTGCATTGAATCTATAGATTGCTCTAGGTAGTAAACTCATTTTCACTATATTGATTCTTCCAATCCATGAACACAGTATATTTCTCCATCTATTTGTGTCCTCTTTGATTTCTTTCATCAGTGTTGGAGGAATCAACCTGCCTGACTTTAGGCTATACTACAAAGCCACAGTCATCAAGACAGTATGATACTGGCACAAAGACAGAAATATAGATCAACGGAACAAAATAGAAAGCCCAGAGATAAATCCACGCACCTATGGACACCTTGTCTTTGACAGAGGAGGCAAGAATATACAGTGGAGAAAAGACAATCTCTTTAACAAGTGGTGCTGGGAAAACTGGACAGCCACTTGTAAAAGAATAAAACTAGAACACTTTCTAACACCATACACAAAAATAAACTCAAAATGGATCAAAGATCTAAACATAAGACCAGAAACTATAAAACTCCTAGAGGAAAACATAGGCAAAACACTCTCCAACATAAACCAAAGCAGGATCCTCTATGACCCACCTCCCAGACTTTTGGCAATAAAAGCAAAAACAAACAAATGGGACCTAATTAAAATAAAAAGCTTCTGCACAACAAAGGAAACTAAAAACAAGGTGAAAAGGCAGCCTTCAGAATGGGAGAAAATAATAGCACGCGAAACAACGGACAAACAATTAATCTTAAAAATATACAAGCAACTCCTGCAGCTCCATTCTAGAAAAATAAACGACCCAGTCAAAAAGTGGGCCAAAGAACTAAACAGACATTTCTCCAAGGAAGACATGCAAATGGCTAACAAACACATGAAAAGATGCTCAACATCACTCATTATCAGAGAAATGCAAATCAAAACCACAATGAGGTACCATTTCACACCAGTCAGAATGGCTGCTATCCAAAAGGCTACAAGCAATAAATTCTGGAGAGGATATGGAGAAAAGAGAACCCTCTTACACTGTTGGTGGGAATGCAAACTAGTACAGCCACTATGGAAAACAGTGTGGAGGTTCCTTAAAAAACTGGAAATAGAACTGCCATATGACCCAGCAATCCCACTGCTGGGCATACACACCGAGGAAACCAGAATTGAAAGAGACACGTGTACCCCAGTGTTCATTGCCACACTGTTTACAATAGCCAGGACATGGAAGCAACCTAGATGTCCATCAACAGACGAATGGATAAGAAAGCTGTGGTACATATACACAATGGAATATTACTCAGCCATTAAAAAGAATACATTTGAATCAGTTCTACTCAGGTGGACGACACTGGAGCCTATTATCCAGAGTGAAGTAAGCCAGAAGGAAAAACAATACAGTATACTAACGCATATATATGGAATTTAGAAAGATGGTAACGAGAACCCTGTATGTGAGAGAGCAAAAGAGACGCAGATGTATAGAACAGTCTTTTGGACTCTATAGGAGAGGGCAAGGGTGGGATGTTATGGGAGAACAGCATTGAAACATGTAAATTACCATAGGTGAAATCAATCGCCAGCCCAGGTTTGATGCTTGATACAGGGTGCTCAGGGCTGGTGCACCGGGATGACCCAGAGAGATGGAATCAGGAGGGAGGTGGGAGGGGGTTTCTTGAAGGGGAACACATGTATACCCATGGCAGATTCATGTCAATGTATGGCAAAACCAACACGATAATGTAAAGAAAATAAATAAATTAGAAATAAAAAAAATAAAATACATCCTCAGAGGGTCCCTGTTTGGATGAAAATTTACTGTAAAAGGTCAAGAACAGAAGTAGGATGATCAATTAAGAAACTATTGAAGCTCTCCCATACTGGTGAAGCACAGTGTACTGGACCAAAATCCTAGAAGGGAAGTAGTTGACATATAATCAGGATCTTGATACGTGTTATACCTAACAAGACTTAAGTGTTGAGTTAGACAGGGTATGAGGACAGCAATAATTCAAAAGTATTATAAGAACACTGGTCTGAAAAAGTCAGAGAGTGGACTTAACAAGATATGGAAGATTGTAGTGAAACCAAGATTACAGTTTAGGAAGTGGTCAGATGTATTGTATTTTAAATTTTTTATGTAGGGATTTAGAAATCTGAGGTAGAATTTTGAGTATCTATTGAATACACAAGATTTCATAGTTGAGACATTTATACATTTGGAGATTTTCAACACATAGTGTTACTATTAACTATCAAAGTGTAGAGGCATTTATTTAGATTTTTTAAAAGTACACAGAAATGAGAAGTCACTCCAATATTATAGAAAATGTATAAATGAGATGGAATAAGAAGAAACAGACATTTTACTAGACTGATGAACCATAGGGAGTATGTGATATGTATAAATAAAGTGATTAGAAAATACTTCAAGGAGGCAGAGGTGATAAAATTTGCCAAATTTGTTATGTCCAGTAAGATGAGGCTTTGGGGGTGTTATTAATGACTCTAACAAGAGCTGCTGCATTTTTATGGTGGAGTTGAAAAATTGACTAGAGTATATTGAAGAAAACATGTGAACACAGTAATTAGAAACTGGATGTGACCAGGTCAGTGATTATTATCACTAGTTTTTTTTTAAATAGAAGAAGTCAATAGTTTTCTTTTTTAGGGCTTATTTGTTTTAAGATGGCCAGTATTACTTGTTTGCATGAGAGAATACATTTGGTAGAGAAGTAAATACTAGATGATGCAACACTGAGAAAACAACTGTTGGAGAAATGTCCTTGGGAAGGAAATAGTGAAGGATTGATTTCAAGCTGTAATGTGAATGCTTAATTTTACTCACAATAGGGAATGTGGATTGTGTGGGCACAAATGCAGCTACATTGGTAGTTATGGTGGTAGGAAGACAACCATAGGTGAGATTTCCTGTTGATTTATTTCCTTAAAGGAAATGTAAGCAAGGTCATTGATTGAGACTGAAAATTAGGAAGGCTGTTACTAAGGTTTTATCTATCTTCATAATTTAAGCAGTGTCCTTTCAGTAGCTTCAAGAGAGTCAGTTTTGATGTGAAGAATTAGGCAGATCGGAGAAGAGGATGAGGTAAAAGAGATGACTGATGGACAATGAGTCACAAAAGGCACTGTAAAAGAGATATAGGAGTTTGGGAAGAGTATAGTTAGTGGTCCTGGTGGCTCAGATGGGAAAGAATCTCTCTGCAATGCGGGAGATCCAGGTTCCATCCCTGGGTCAGGAACATCACCTAGAAAAGTGAATGGCTATCCACTTCAGTATGCTTGCCTGGAGAATTCCATGGACAGAGGAGCCTGGCAGGCTACAGTCCGTGAGGTTGTAAAAGGTTGGACACAACTGAGCAGCTAACAATTTCTTTTCACTTTAAATTAAGTAGCCACTTTACGGGGGTAAGTTTCTGTAATAATGGATGACCCAGGAGTCTTAGAACCGGTGGTGACTAGCACAAACTGTGGTAAACAGCATGCTCTGAGAATCCCATACTTTCAGTGAGGTTATGAATACTGGGAATAGATGGAAGCTTGTTCCCTGAAAATGTGCAAGGATCCCTGGGCCTGGAATCCACTTTCATTTCCACAGATGATGTTGTAGAAGCCTGCTCTTATTTCCTGAAGCTGGAGTGTTGAAGTTCTCTTAGAATTTATAACTAAGTCATATTTGCTTTGTCTATAGGTAAATCTTAAAATATGAACATCAAAAGAGAATATATGTCCTTATGACTAAGTATTGTTGATTGCAGGGTCATGTTAGTCTTTTAAAAAATTTATTCATTTTTTAATCAAAGGATAATTGTTTTACTGAATTTTGTTGTTTTCTGTCAAGCATCAACAAGAATCAGTCATAGGTACACCTATGTGTCCTCTCTCTCCAACCTCCCTCCCACCTCCCTCCCCATTCCACCCTTCTCAATTGTTACAGAGATACTGTTTGAGTTTCCTGAGTCATACAGCAAATTCCCATTGGCTACCTATTTCACACAGGTAATGTAAATTTCCATGTTACTCTTCATACATCTCACCCTCTCCCTCCTCCCTTTCCCCCGTTCTCTATGTCTGTTTCTGAAATGCTGCTCAGCAAATAAATTCATCATTATCATCTTTGTAGATTCCATATATATGCATTAGTATACAATATTTATATTTGATTTTCTGACTTACTTCACTCTGTATAATAGGCGCTAACCCCTTTAAAAGATAAGCGTTGGATTTCAACACTGAAAATGTTTATAGTTGCATGTGTTTTCTGCTAAATTGATTCTCTGTGTTCTTATGCTTTCTCTTATATTTTTAAGATACTTTACGAGATGAAATTGATTTCCATATTTTTTAAATCTTCTAGAGCTTCTGTGGGGTACCCACTCCATCAGTATGTCTTATTAGTAACCAACCTCACTGCGTTTATTCCCTCAGACCCTCAGTGCCCACATTGACCAAACCAAACAGAAGGCACAGAAGTCAGCTTGATACAGAATAAAGAGATTTGTTTCTCAGGCTATATAACATTGAATAATGGAATACAAAATTGCAAAAATTACCATCCAGCTCAGATATAAGAATTATCTTGAAACTGCATTTTCCATTGTAATTAACCAACTCTTCAGGGATCCAACAACTCTTCAGTGATCCTTTTACATTTTATTCACGACAATGCTTTGATTATGGTAAAAGAGGTAAAAATATATCATTTTTTTCATGTTCTATACTGAGAAGTTCAGATCTATTTGATAGGAATAAATGTCACACAAAATACCAATATCATAGTTAGCTATTGTGTCCTAGATATGATTTTAAATTGCACAGAGACAACAAGATCTTTCTTTGACTCACCTCTTACAGTACTGAAAATAAAAATAAATAAATAAACAAATAGGACTCAAATTAATCTTAAAAGCTTTTACACAGCCAAGGTAATCATAAATAAGATGAAAAGACAACACTCAGAATGGGAGAAAATATTTGCAAATTAAACCACTGACAGAGAATTAATCTCTGACATATACAAACAGCTCATGCAGCTCAGTATCAAAAAAAAGTCAAAAAAACAGGCAAAATATGTAACCAGGCATTTCTTCAAAGTAGGCACACAGCCAACAAACATGAAAAGATATTTCAACATCACTAATTATTAGAGAAATGCAATTGAAAACTAGAATAAGGTATCACTTCACACCTGTCAAGAATGAATATCATCAGAAAAATCTATAAAAAATTCATGCTGGAGAGGGTGTGGAGAAAAGGGCCATCACATAGTGGTGAGCATGTAAACTGATACAGCCACTATGGAGAACAATATAGAGGTTCCTCCAAACAAAAAACTAAACTAAAAATAGAATTACAATATGGTCCATCAATCCCATCCCTGGGCATATACGCAGAGAAAGCCATAATTCAAAAAGATAAATACATCCCATTGTTCAGTGCAGCACTGTTTACAAATAGCCAAGACATGAAAACAACCTAAAAGTCCATCAACAGATGAAAGGATAAAGAAGATGTGGTATATATATACAATGGAATGTTACTCAGCCAAAAAAGGAACAAAATTGTGTCATTTACAGAGAAGTGGATGGACCTAGAGACTGTGAAGGATAGTAAAAAAAAAAAAAAAGAATAATAAATAACTGGGACATTTGTGAAATTGAATTTGGGAAGGAAATAAATGTATGTGAATATGAGTTTCTATGTATACATTTGTATGTATTAATATATGAAAGAAAGAGAAAGAAAGAAATTGGGCCGGATTTGAACTAAGATGGTGGAGGACTAGGACGGGGAGACCACTTTCTCCCCAACAAATACACCAAAAGAACATTTAAAAGCCAAGAAAATTCCACAAAACAACTTCTGAATGCTGGCAGAGGACATCAGGCACCCAGAAAGGCAGCCCATTGCCTTTGAAAGAATATTAAAAGTAAAAAGAGACGCAAAAGAGGTAGGGATGGAGAGCCATCCTGGGAAGGGAGTCTTGAAAAAGAGAGACGTTTCCAAACACCAAGAAACATTATCCTCAGCAGATCTGTGGCAAGTCTCAGAGGGCAAAATAACCGGGAGCAAAAATAGATAAATAATTAAACCTCACAGATTATGTACCTAACTGCAACTCCCAGCAGAGCGGCTGTCCAGATGTCCCATCCCCCACTAGCAATGGTGAGCTGCTCTGCTTTGGGTGAGGGCTGGGACTGAATGCCCGAGGGCAGCCCGAGGGAACTAGCCTGAAATGGCAACCTAGACTGCGGGGTCACTTTCCTGCAAAGAGCCACCGCCAGACCCACACACAGAATAAAAGGCTGCACGGAGCTAGTCAGCTGCATGGAGCTGGTTGGCTGCAGGCTGTGAACTGGCCTAGCCCCCTCCAGAGACCAGCAGGCACAATCCCTGCCCCAGCGAGGCATCCATTACCAAACCACAGGCAAAATTAGTTGCTAACCAAGACTTCTTGGGATTCTGGATGGATGCCACCAGAGATCAGCTCTCCACACACCTGAGAAAACAGTTGCACACCAAGAAAACCAAGTGGCTGGGATGGGGGAGAGGAGAAGTCACAGCCCCCTACCGTGCTGTGCAGCTTGGACCTGGGAAGTGCAGGCAGCCCCAGCAGCTGCCTCAGGTTGCTCCCAGTGAAGCAACCGAGAGCCTGAGCAGTGTGGGTGGGGAAAGTGCACACACCGTGAGCGGGGGACAAACCCCAGAGTGGCTGAATCATTGTGAGTACACGACAGAGATATCTGTTTGCAGTGTTCCTCCCTCCCCACAGCACGACTGAACAAGTGAGCCTAAAAAAGCGGCCACCACCGCCCCCCTTGTGTCAAGGTGGAAATAGACACTGAAGAGACCAGCAAACAGAAGATGCTAAAATAAGCAGAGGGAACCGCTTTGGAACTGACAGGAGTAATAAATTAAATCCCTGCAGTTAGCACTGACTACATAGAAAGGAGCCTATAGACCTTGAGACGTACAAGCTGGACAAAGGAACTATCTGAAAATGAAATGACCCCTCACTGTATGCAACAGCTCCAGAGAAAGCCCTAGATATATTTTTACTATGATCATCTTTTAAATTTTTAAAACTTTTTTATTACTATTTTTTTTAATTTTTAAGTCCCCTATAACTCCTTCAATTTTCACTTTTACAACCATCTATTACCTACCAAAAAGAAAAGACCCTATTTTTTAAGTAAGCTTCATGTATACATATGTAAGAATTTCAGTGACTCTGTTTTTTGTTACAATTGTTGTTTGCTTGCTTTTTTCTCTCCTCCTTTTTTCTTTTTTATTTAATTTTCTTTTCTTTCTTCTTTTTTTGTAATTGTATTTTTTAGAATCTAACATTTACTCCAGATTTTTAATCTTTGCTTTTTAGTATTTGTTATTAACTTTGTATCTTTAAGAACCCAATCTTCAGTACCCATTTTTACTTGGGAGTGAGATCACTGGCTCGAGTGCTCTCTCCCCATTTCTGACTCTCCTTTTTTCCACCAGGTCACTCTATCAATCCCCTCCCCCTTTTTTTCTCTACACAAATTTGTGAATCTCTTTGAGTGTTACGAGTTGTAAAGAACACTTAGATAACTGATTACTGGCTGGATCTGTCTCTCTCCATCTGATTCTCTCTTTTTCCCTCTGGCCACGTCTGTCTCCTTCCTCCATCTTCTCTTTTTGGTATAACTCTGTGAACATCTCTGAGGG
Organism: Antilocapra americana; assembly: GCA_007570785.1. Classification (NCBI taxonomy): domain Eukaryota; kingdom Metazoa; phylum Chordata; class Mammalia; order Artiodactyla; family Antilocapridae; genus Antilocapra; species Antilocapra americana. Next base: position 232,529 of record ML662448.1, read on the forward strand.
ATCCAGACTGTGGAGAGCACATAGGGAAATGATCATTGGCTAGCTCACTTTCTCACCATTTGATTCCTCTCTTCTCCTTCTGGTCACCTCTATCTCTCTCCTCCCTCTTCTCCATGCCATGTAACTGTGTGTACCTCTCTGGGTGTCCCTCACTGTGGAGAAACTTTTCATCATTAATCTAGAGATTCTACCATCAGAGCTGTATAGATGGAGGAGACCTGAGGCTACTATAAAAATAAGGCTGAAAACCAGAGACAGGATGCCTAAGCCCAAATCCTGAGAATATGAGAGAACTCCTGAATCCAGGAGTTTATTAATCGATAGGAGCTCATAAAATGGCTCCATATCTACACTGAAACCAAGCACCAACTAAGGGCCAACAATTTCCAGAGTAAGATATACCATGCAGATTCTCCAGCAACACAGGAACATTGCCTGGAGCTTTAATACACAGGCTGCCTGAAGTCACACCAAGCCACTGACATCTCAAAACTCTTTACTGGACACTTCATTGCTCCCCAGAGAGAAGAAATCCAGATCCACCCACCAGAACACCGACACAAGCTTTCCCAACCAGGAAACTTTGAAAAACCACCTATCCAACCCCACCCACAGTGAGGAACCTCCACAATAAAGAGGTAACACAGCAATATAAACAAGATGAAAAGGCAGAGAAATACCCAGCAGGTAAAGTAACAGGATAAATGCCCTCCAAACCAAACAAAAGAGGAGGAGATAGGGAATTTACCTGATAAAGAATTCCAAATAATGATAGTGAAGATGATCCAAAATCTTGAAAATGAATTGGAGTTACAGTTAAATAACCTGGAGACAAGGATTGAGAAGATTCAAGAAAGGTTTAACAAGGACTTAGAAGAAATTAAAAAGAGTCAAAATACAGTGAATAATGCAACAAATGAGATCAAAAACACCCTGGAGGGAACTAACAGTAGAATAACAGAGATAGAAGACAAGATAAGTGAGGTAGAATACAGAATGGTAGAAATAAATGAAACAGGTAGGAAAAATGAAAAAAAAATTAAAAGAAATGAGGACAATCTCAGAAATGATTGAGTTTCCTTGTTAATTTTCTGTTTAGTTGATCTATCCATCAGTGTGAGTGGGGTATTAAAGTCTCCCACTATTATTGTGTTATTGTTAATTTCCCCTTTCATACTTGTTAGCATTTGCCTTACAAATTGTGGTGCTCCTATGTTGGGTGCATATATATTTATAATTGTTATATAGGAGTCCTAGAAGAAGAAAACAAAAGGAAAGACCATCAGAAAATACTTGAGGAGAAAATAGTTGAAAACTTCCCTAAAATAGGAAAGGAAATAATCACCCAAGTTCAAGAAACCCAGAGAGTCCCAGACAGGATGAACTCAAGGCGAAACATCTCAAGACACATATTAATCAACTTAACAATGATCAAACACAAAGAACAAATATTAAAAGCAGCTATGGAAAAACAGCAAATAACACACAAGGGGAATCCCATAAGGATAACAGCTGATCTCTCAATAGAAACGCTTCAGGTCAGAAGGGAATGGCAGGACATACTTAAAGTCATGAAAGAAAATAATCTACAACCCCAATTAGTGTAGATTAGGATCTCATAAAAATTTGAAGGAGAAATCAAAAAGCTTTACAGACAAGCAAAAGCTGAGAGAATTGAGCAACACCAAACCAGCGCTCCAACAAACGCTAAAGGATCTTCCCTAGACAGGAAACATGGATAGAGGGTATAATCTTGAACCCAAAGCAATAAAGTAAATGGCAATGGGATCATACTTATCAATAATTACCTTAAATGTAAACGGGTTGAATGCCCCAACCAAAAAACAAAGATTGGCTGATTGGATACAAAAACAAGACCCCTATATATGTTGTCTACAAGAGACCCACCTCATACCTCGGGACACATATAGACTGAGGGTTAAGGGCTGGAAAAAGATATTCCATGCAAATAAAGACCAAAAGAAAGCAGGAGTAGGAATACTCATATCAGATAAATTAGACTTTAAAATAAAGGCTGTGAAAAGAGATAAAGATGGACATTACATAATGATCAAAGGATCAATCCAAGAAGAAGAAATAACAATTATAAATATATATGCACCCAACATAGGAGCACCACAATTTGTAAGGCAAATGCTAACAAGTATGAAAGGGGAAATTAACAATAACACAATAATAGTGGGAGACTTTAATACCCCACCACACTGATGGATAGATCAACTAAACAGAAAATTAACAAGGAAACTCAAACTTTAAATGATACGATAGACCACTTAGACCTAATTGATATCTATAGGATGTTTCAGCTCAAAAAAAAGAATTTCACCTTTTTCTCAAGTGCACATGGGATCTTCCCCAGAATAGATCACATCCTGGGCCATAAATCTAGCCTTGGTAAATTCAAAAATATTGAAATCATTCCAAGCATCTTTTCTGACCACAATGTAGTGAGATTAGATGTCAATTACAGGAGAAATCCATTTAAAAATTCCAACATATGGAGATTCAGCAACACACTGTTGAATAACCAAACAATCAGAGCACAAATCAAAAACAAAATCAAAATACACATAGAAATGAATGAAAATGAAAACACAACAACCCAAAACCTATGGGACACTATAAAAGCAGTGCTAAGGGGAAGGTTCATAGCAATACAGGCTTATCTCAGGAAACAAGAAAAAAATCAAATAACCTAACTTTACACATAAAGCAACTAGAAAATGAAGAAATGCAGAACCCCAGGGTTACTAGAAGGAAAGAAATCATAAAGATTGGGGCAGAAATAAATGCAAAAGAAACAAAAGAGACCATAGCAAAAATCAACAAAGTCAAAAGCTGGTTCTTTGAGAAAATAAATAAAATTGACAGACCATTAGCCAGACTCATCAAGAAACAAAGGGAGAAGAACCAAATCAACAAAATTAGAAATGAAAATGGAGAAATCACAACAGAAAACACAGAAATACAAAGGATCATAAGTGACTATTATCAGCACCTATATGCAAATAAATTGGATAATTTGGAAGAATTGGACAAACTCTTAGAAAACTACAACTTTCCAAAACTAATCCAGGAAGAGAGATAATTTTAACAGACCCATCACAAGCACGGAAACTGAAACTGTAATCAGAAATCTTCCAACAAACAAAAGCCCAAGACCAGATGGCTTCACAGCCGAATTCTACCAAAAATTTAGAGAAGAACTAACACCTACCCTACTCAAAATCTTCCAGAAAATAGCAGAGGAAGGTAAACTTCCAAACTCATTCTATGAGGCCTCCATCACCCCAATACCAAAACCAGACAAAGATGCCACAAGAAAAAAAAACTACAGGCCAATATCACTGATGAATATAGATGCAAAAATCCTTAAGAAAATTCTAGCAAATAGAATCCAACAACACATTAATAAGATCATACATCATGATCAAGTAGGCTTTATCCCAGGGACGCAAGGATTCTTCAATATTTGCAAATCAATCAATGTAATACATCACATTAACAAATTGAAAAATAAAAACCACATGATTATCTCAATAAAGCCCTTGACAAAATTCAATATTCATTTATGATAAAAAAAAAAACCCTACAAAAAGCAGGAATAGAAGGAACATACCTCAACATAATAAAAGCTATATACGACAAACCCACAGCAAACATTATCCTCAATGGTGAAAAACTGAAAGCATTCCCCCTAATGTCAGGAACAAGAGGAGGGTTCCCACTCTCACCACTACTATTCAACATAGTTTTGGAAGTCTTTGCCACAGCAATCAGAGCAGAAAAATAAATAAAAGGAATCCAGATTGGAAATGAAGAAGTAAAACTATCACTGTTTGCAGATGACATGATCCTCTACATAGAAAACCCTAAAGACTCTACCAGAAAATTATTAGAGCTAATCACTGAATATGGTAAAGTTGCAGGATATAAAATCAACACACAGAAATCCCTGGCATTCCTATACACTAACATGAGAAACAGAAAGAGAAATTAAGGAAACAATTCCATTCACCATCGAAACAAAAAGAATAAAATACTGAGGAGTATATCTACCTAAAGAAACGAAAGACCTGTATATAGAAAACTATAAAACACTAATGAAATAAATCAAAGAGGACACAAATAGATGGAGAAATATGCTGTGTTCATGGATTGGAAGAATCAATGTACCGAAAATGAGTATACTACCCAGAGCAATCTATAGATTCAATGCAATTCCTATTAAGCTACCAGAGGTCTTTTTCAGAGAACTAGAACAAATAATGTCACAATTTGTATGGAAAGACAAAAAACCTCGTATAGCCAAAGCAATCTTGAGAAAGAAGAATGGAACTGGAGGAATCAACCTACCTGACTTAAGGCTATACTACAAAGCCACAGTCATCAAGACAATATGGTACTGGCACAAAGACAGAAATGTAGATCAATGGAACAAAATACAAAGCCCAGAGATAAATCCACGCATCTATGGACACCTTATCTTTGACAAAGGAGGCAAGAATATACAACGGAGAAAAGACAATCTCTTTAACAAGTGGTGCTGGGAAAACTGGACAGCCACTTGTAAAAGAATGAAACTAGAACACTTTCTAACACCATACACAAAAATAAACTCAAAATGGATCAAAAATCTAAACATAAGACCAGAAACTATAAAAATCCTAGAGGATAACATAGGCACAACACTCTCCAACATAAACCAAAGCAGGATCCTCTAGGACCCACCTCCCAGAATATCGCCAATAAAAGCAAAAATAAACAAATGGGACCTAAGTAAAATGAAAAGCTTCTGCACAACAAAGGAAACTAAAAGCAACGTGAAAAGGCAGCCTTCAGAATGGGAGAAAATAATAGCCAATGAAGCAACAGACAAACAATTAATCTCAAAAATATACAAGCAACTCCTGCAACTCCATTCCAGAAAAATAAACGACCCAATCAAAAAGTGGGCCAAAGAACTAAACAGACATTTCTCCAAGGAAGACATGCAAATGGTAACAAACACATGAAAAGATGCTCAACATCACTCATTATCAGAGAAATGCAAATCAAAACCACAATGAGGTACTACTTTACACCAGTCAGAATGGCTGCCATCCAAAAGTCTACAAGCAATAAATGCTGGAGAGGATGTGGAGAAAAGAGAACCCTCTTACACTGTTGGTGGGAATGCAAACTAGTACAGCCACTATGGAAAACAGTGTGGAGATTCCTTAGAAAACTGAAAATAGAACTGCTGTATGACCCAGCAATCCCACTGCTGGGCATACACACCGAGGAAACCAGAATTGAAAGAGACACGTGTACCCCAATGTTCATTCCCACATTGTTCACAATAGCCAGAACATGGAAGCTACCTAGATGCCCATCAACTGACAAATGGATAAGAAAGCTGTGGTACATATACACAATGGAATATTACTCAGCCATTAAAAAGAATTAATTTGAATCAGTTCTACTGAGGTGGACGAAACTGCAGCCTATTATACAGAGTGAAGTAAGCCAGATGGAAAAACAAAAATACAGTATACTAACACATATATATGGAATTTAGAAAGATGGCACTGATAACCTTGTATACGAGACAGCAAAAGAAACGCAGATGTATAGAACAGTCTTTTGGACTCTATGGGAGAGGGCAAGGGTAGGATGATGTGGGAGAATGGCACTTTAACATTTTAATCATCATATGTGAAATCAGTCACCAGCCCAGGTTTGATGCTCAGGGCTGGTGCACTTGGATGACACAGAGAGAGGGAATCGGGAGGGAGTTGGGAGGGGGGTTCTGGAAGGGGAAAGCATGTATGCCCATGGCAGATTCTTGTCAATGTATGGCAAAACCAGGATAATGTAAAGAAAATTTAAATAAATAAATAAATAATATTTTTAAAAAAGAAGAAGATGCAGAATAAAAAAAAAAGGAGCCCTCTTACACTGTTGGTGGGAATGCAAACTACTACAGCCACTATGGAGAATAGTGTGGAGATTCCTTAGAAAACTGAAAATAGAACTGCTGTATGACCCAGCAATCCCACTGTTGGGCATACACACCTAGGAAACCAGAATTGAAAGAGACACGTGTACCCCAATGTTCATTGCCGCATTGTTTACAATAGCCAGGACATGGAAGCAACCTAGATGCCCATCAACTGACGAATGGATAAGAAAGCTGTGGTACATATACACAATGGAATATTACTCAGCCATTAAAAAGAATACATTTGAATCAATTCTACTAAGGTGGACGAAACTGAAGCCTCTTATCCAGAGTGAAGTAAGCCAGAAGGAAAAACAACAATACAGTATACTAATGCATATATGTGGAATTTAGAAACATGTTAACAATAACCCTGTATGCAAGACAGCAAAAGAAACCCAGATGTATAGAACAGTCTTTTGGACTCTATGGGGGACGACAAGGATGGGATGATACGGGAGAACTGCATTTAAACATGTAAATTATCATATGTGAAATCAATCGCCAGCCCTGGTTTGATGCTTGATACAGGGTGCTCAGGGCTGGTGCACCACGATGACCCAGAGGAATGGAATCGGGAGGGAGGTGGGAGGGGGGTTCTGAAAGGGGAACACATGTATACCCATGGTGGATTCATGTCAATGTATGGCAAGACCAGCACAATAATGTAAAAATAAATAAATAAAATCAATAAATAAATAAAACTCTTAGTGGAAAACATAGGCAGAACACTTGATGACATAAATCAAAGCAAGATCCTCTATGAAACACCTCCTAGAGTAATGGAAATAAAAACAAATGTAAACAACTGGGTCCTGATTAAATTTAAAAGCATTTATATAGCAAAGGAAACTATAAGCAAGGTGAGAAGACAATCCTCAGAATGGGAGAAAATAATAGCAAATGACACAATTGACAAAGGATTAATTTCCAATACATACAATCAGCTCATACAACTCAATACCAGATAAACAAACAATCCAATCACAAAGTGGAAAATAGACCCAAAGAGACATTTCTCCAAAGAATGTATACAGAAGGCTAACAAGCACATGAAAAGATGTTCAACACTGCTCATTATTAAAGAATTTCAAATCAAAACTACAATGACATCACCTCACACCAGTCAGAAACAGACTTTGTAAAAAGTCTACAAACAATAAATGCTGGAGAGGGTGTGGGAAAAAAAGAGAACTCTCTTGCACTGATGGTGGGAATTTAAATTGATATAGCCAGTATGGAAAATAGTATTGAGATGCCTTAAAAAACTAGGAATAAAACCACCATATTGACCCAGCAATCCCATGCATAGGCATATACCCTGAGGAAACCAAAATTGAAAGAGCACATGTATCCCATTGTTCACTGCAACACTATTTACAATAGCTAGAAAATGGAAGAAATCTGGATGTCCATCGACAGAAGAATGAATAAAGAAGTTGTGGCACATACACACAATGGCATATTACTCAGCCATAAAAAGGATCTGAGTCAGTTCTAATGAGGTGGATGAACCAAGAACCTATAATACGGAGTGAAGTGAGTCAGTAAGAGAAAGATAAATACTGTATTCCAATGCATATATATGGAATCTAGAAAAATGGTACTGAAGAATTTATTTACAGGGAAGCTATGGATAAACACACAGAGAATAAAATTATGGACATGGGGAGAGGGTAGGAGAGGGTGAGATGTATGGAAATGGTAACATGGAAACTTACATTACCATAGGTAAAATAGATAGCCAAAGGAAATTTGCTGTATGGCTCAGGAAACTCAAACACCAGCTCTGTATCAATGTAGAGGGGTGGGATGGGGAGTTGCAAAAGAGAGGGAATACGTGTATACCTATGGCTGATTCATGTTGAGATCTGACAGAAAACAGCAAAAGTGTAAAGCAATTATCCTACAACAACAACAAAGAATAGCAATGCCAAAGAACATTAAAACTACCACACAATTACACTCATTCCTCATGTTAGCAAGGTAAGGCTCAAAATCCTTTAAGCTAGGCTTCAACAATATGTGATCTGACAACTTCCAGATGTACAAGCTGGATTTAGAAAGGTCAGAGTAATCAGAGATCAAAATGTCAACATCTGCTGTATCACAGAAAAAGCAAGAGAATTCCAAAAATAAAACATCTACTTCTGATTCATTGACTATGCTAAAGCCTTTAACTGTGTGGACCACAACAACTGTTGAAAATTGTGAGAGATGTGAATACTAGACCACCTTATCTGCCTCCTGAGAAATCTGTATGCAGGTCAAGAAGCATTCAGATTAGAAGTGTGCATGGAACAACACACTGGTTTCAAATTGGGAAAGGAGTATGTCAAGGCTGTATATTGTCACTCTGCTTATGGAATTCCTAGGCAGAGTACATCACGTGAAATGCCAGGCTGGATGAAGCACAATCTGGAATCAAGACTGCTGAGAGAAATGTCAATAACCTCAGATATGCAGATGACACTGAAATGGGAAATCTATGTTCAGTTCTGTGGAGACAAAGAATAGAATCCATGAACAGGTGAACACTCACAGTGGCAAGCAAATAGGATTTATTAAAGAGGAGAAAAGTGCAAAGCTATCAGCATAGAAACTGAGAGGGTGTAAAGAGTCCCCCTAGTGGGACTTACAGCAGTTTTTATATCCTTCCTTAAATCAACATTATTTCTAACTAATCAATTTAAAAGTCAAGATACTTAACACCTTTATGGCTGGCCTTGATCCTTTGGACTGGTTGCAAATTGGGAAAGGAGTATGTAAAAGCTATATATTGTCACCCTGATTATTTCACTTACATGCAGAGTATATAATGTGAAATGCCAGACTGGATGAAGCACACCTGGAATCAAGATTGCTGGGAGAAATATCAATAACCTCAGATATGCAGATGACACCGCCCTAATGGCAGAAAGCAAAGAACTGAAGAGCCTCTTGATGAAAGTGAAATAGGAGAGTGAAAAAGCTGGCTTAAAACTCGACATTCAAAAAACAAAGATCATGGCATCCAGTCCCATCACTTTACTACAAATAGATGGGGGGGAAATGGAAATAATGACAGAGTTTATTTTCCTGGGCTCCAAAATCACTGCAGATGGTGACTGCAGCCATGAAATTAAAAGACGCTTCCTCCTTTGAAGAAAAGCTATGACCAACCTAAACAGCATATTAAAAAGCAGACATTACTTTGCCAACAAAGGTCTTTGTCAAAGTTATGGCTTTTCTAGAAGTCATGTAGGATATGAGAGTTGGATATGAGCGACAAAGAATTGATGCTTTTGAGCTGTGGTGTTGGAGAAGTCTCTTGAGAGTCCCTTGGACTGCAAGGAGATCAAACCAGCCTACCCTGATGGAAATCAGTCCTGGATATTTATTGGAAAGGTTGATGCTGGGGTTAAAACTTTAATACTTTGGAAACCTGATGAGAAGAACAGACTCATTGGAAAAGACCCTGATGCTGGGAAAGACTGAAGGCAGGAGGAGAAGGGTATGACATGGGAGGAGATGGTTGAATGGCATCACTAACTCGATGGCCATGGGTTTAAGCAGGCTCCAGGAGTTGGTGATGGACAGGGAAGACTGACATGCTGCAGTCCATGGGACCACAGAGTCAGACAGGACTGAGGACTGAACTGAACTTGATTCTGAGGTTAAGTCACCACCCTTTTCATGCCCTTGGCCACTTTCTCTTACCTTGGACATGGGGTATCTCTTCACGGCTGCTCCAGCAAAGCACAGTCGCTGCTCCTAACGTTGGAAGTGGGTATCTCGTCCCAGCCACTGTTACTGACCTTGGACATGGGATATCTCCTCTTGGCTGCTTGCTGCTCCAGCACTGTGCAGCCACACAAGGTAAGAGAAAACCCAGTAAGACGATAGGTGCTGAGAGAGGGCATCAGAGGACAGACAGACTGGAACCACAGTCACAGAAAACTAACCAATCTAATCACGTGAGCCACAGCCTTGTCTAACTTAATGAAACTAAGCCATGCCATATGGAGCCACCCAAGATGGATGGGTCATGGCAGAGTGTTCTGAAAAAATATGGTTCACTGGAAAAGGGAACGGCAAACCATTTCAGTATTCTTGCCTTGAGACTCCCATGAACAGGATGAAAAGGTAAACAGATAGGAGACTGAAAGATGAACTCCTCAGTCTGTCCAATATGCTACTGGAGATCAGAAAGGAAATAAATCCAGAAAGAATGAAGAGATGGAGCCAAAGCAAAAACAACACACAGTTGTGGATGTGACTGGGGAAGGAGTAAGGTTAGATGCTCTAAAAAGCAATATTGCATAGGAACCTGGAATGTTAGGTCCATGAATCAAGGCAAATTGGAAGTGGTCAACCAGGAGATGGCAAGAGTGAATGTCGACATTTCAGAAATCAGTGAATTAAAATGGGCTGTAATGGGTGAATTTAACTCCAATGACCACTGTATCTACTACTGTGGCCAAGAATCCCTTTGACGAAATGTAGTAGCCATCACAGTCAATAAGAGAGTCCTAAATGCAGTAGTTGAATGCAATATCAAAAATAAAAGAATGATCTCTGTTCGTTTCCAAGGCAAACCATTCAATACCACAGTAATCCAAGTCTATGCCTTGATCAGCAATGCTGAAGAGGCTGCAGTTGAACAGTTCTATGAAGACCTACAAAACCTTTTAGAATTAATACCCCCAAATGATGCCTTTTTCATTATAGGTGACTGGAATGCAAAAGTAATGTCAAGAAACACCTGGAGTAATAAGCAAATTTAGCCTTAGAGTACAGAATGAAGCAGGGCAAAGGCTAATAGAGTTTAGCCAAGAGAACGAACTAGTCATATCAAAGATCCTCTTCCAACAACACAAGAGAAGACTCTACATATGGACATCATCAGATGGCCAACGTTGAAATCAGATTGATTATATTCTTTTTTTTATTTCCCCTCGCCTCTGAGGAGGCAGGTTTAATGCAGAATGTTTCAAAGATACCATACATCCATATGACTTATCTCCACAAGAAATGATTATATTGTTTGCAGCCAAAGATGGAGAAGCTCCATACAGTCAGCAAAAACAAGACCAGGAGCTGACTGTAGCTCAGATCATGAACTCCTTATTTCCAAATTCATACTGCAATTGAAGAAAGTAGGGAAAACCACTAAACCATTCACATATGACCTAAATCAAATCCCTTACCATTATACAGTGGAAGTCAGAAATAGATTTAAGGGACTAGACCTGATTGACTGTCTGGATAACTATGGATGGAGGTTCATGACATTGTACAGGAAACAAGGATCAAGACCAGACCCAAGAAAAAGAAATGCAAGAAAGAAAAATGGCTGTCTGAGGAAGTCTTACAGGTAGCTGTGAAAAAAAGAGAAGTGAAAAGCAATGGAGAAAAGATATATCCATTTGAATGCAGACTTACAATGAATAGCAAGGAGAGATAAGAAAGCCTTCCTTAATGATGAGTGCAAAGTAAAAGAGGAAACCAATAGAGACTAGAGATCTCTTCAAGAAAACTAAAGACACCAGGGGAACATTTCATGCAAATATGGGGGAATAAAGGACACATGAGGGAATAGTACGGAACTAACAGAAGCAGAAGATATTAAAAAGATGTGGCAAGAATACACAGAACTCTACAAAAAAGATCTTCATGATCTAGACAATCACGATGGTGTGATCACTTAACCTAGAACCAGACATTCTGGAATGAGAAGTCAAGTGGGCCTTAGAAAGTATCACTACGAACAAAGCTAATGGAGGTGATGGAATTTCAGTTGAGCTATTTCAAATCCTAAAAGACAGTGCTCTGAACATGCTGCACTCAATATGCCAGCACATTTGGAAAACTCAGCAGTGTCCATAGAACAGGAAAAGGTCAGTTTTCATTCCAATCCCAAAGAAAGGCAATGCCAAAGAATGTTCAAACTACCACACAATTGCACTCATCTCACACGCTAGCAAAGTAATGTTCAAAATTCTCCAAGTCAGGCTTCAGCAATATATGAACCCTGAACTTCCAGATGTTCAAGCTGGTTTTAGAAAAGGGAGAGGAATCAGAGATCAAATTGTCAACATCTGCTGGATCTTCCTAAAAGCAAGAGAGTTCCAGAAAAAACATCTATGTCTGCTCTATTGACTGTGTCAAAGCCTTTTACTGTGTGGATCATAATAAACTGTGGAAAATTCTGAAAGAGATGGGAATACCAGACCACCTGATCTGCCTCGTGAGAAACCTGTATGCAGGCCAGGAAGCAACACTGAGAACTGGACATAGAACAACAGACTGGTTCCAAATAGGAAAAGGAGTACGCCAAGTCTGTATATTGTCACACTGTTTATTTAACTTACATGCAGAGTACATTATGAGAAACACTGGGCTGGATGAAGCACAAGCTGGAATCAAAATTGTTGGGAGAAATATAAATAACCTCAGATATGCAGATGACACCACCCTTATGGTAGAAAGTGAAGAAGAACTAAAGAGCCTCTTGATGAAAGTGAAAGAGGAGAGTGAAAAAGCTGGCTTAAAGCTCAACATTCAGAAAAGCAAGATCATGGCATCTGGTCCCATCACTTCATGGCAAATAGATGGGCAAACAGTGGCTGATTTTATTTTGAGGGGCTCCAAAATCACTGCAGATGGTGATTGCAGCCATGAAATTACAAGGCACTTACTCCTTGGAAGAAAAGTTATGACCAACCTAGACAACATTGAAAAACAGAGGCATTACTTTGTCAACAAAGGTCCATCTAGCCAAGGCTGTGATGTTTCCAGTAGCCATGTACGGATGTGAGAGTTGGACTATAAAGAAAGCTGAGTGCAGAAGAATTGATGCTTTTGAACTATGGTGTTGGAGAAGACTCTTGAGAGTTGCTTGGACTGCAAGGAGATCCAACCAGCCCATCCTAATGGAGATCAATCCTGGGTGTTCATTGGAATGATTGATGTTGAAGCTGAAACTCCAGTACTTTGGCCACCTGATGTGAAGTGCTGACTCATTTGAAAAGACCCTGATGCTGGTAAAGATTGAGGGCAAGAAGAGAAGGGGATGATAGAGGGTGAGATGATTGGATGGCATCACCAACTCAATGGGCATGAGTTTGAGTAAACTCAGGAGTTGGTGATCTACAGGAAGACCTGGTGTGCTGTGGTTCGTGGGATTGCAAAGAGTCGGACAGGACTGAGCGTCTGAACTGAACTGAACTCACTCTATATATCAGGTTCTGTGTTCATCCACCTCACTTCAACTGACTCAAATGTGTTCCTTTTTATGGCTGAGCAATATTCCATTGTGTGTGTGTATGTTTGTGTGTATATATATGTATATATGTGTATATACACACACTACAACTTCTTTATCCATTCATCTGTCAGTAGACGTCTAGGTTGTTTCCATGATCTGATTCTTATAAACAGTGCTGCAGTGAACATTGGGGTACATGTGTCTTTTAGAATTGTGGTGAGCAGAGCTACTCTTCGTCATGGTATACAGGCTCCTCACTGTGGTGGTTTCTCCTGTGGTGGAGCACGGATTCCAGGCATACATGGACTCAGTTGTCATAGCATGGGGTCCTATAGAACAGGCTCAATTGCTGTGGCACCTGCAGCACATGGAATCTTCCAGGATTGATGGGCAGGAAGATTCCTGTCCACTCTACTGCCAGAAAAATCCCCAAGTGGAAGGCTTTTAAATGCAGAAGACGTTGGGAAAAGAAAGTTTCTAACAGTGAGTGGATTTTTTTTCTAGCAAGATTATCCTCCTTTACAGGATGTCACCCATCTATCAGGCAGATTATCTTGCTAATAATAAACAAGTAATTACACAGTAACTAATTAGAATGATTCCTGGGAGAGGCTGCAACTGGTAGGTATTAAGTCTTGGTTTGTTGATGTGAGGTTTAGCAACAGTGCCCCCCCATTAGGCCTGCTGTTTCTATGGAAACACTTGTAACTGAGACCTTTATTGCAAAATTATTTTGTTTCTAAAGTGCATTCTAAATTATTTTGTTTCTAAAGTGCATTCTTTAGATGTTTCTTTACTGTAATTCTGCTGCTAGTAAAATTTCTCAGCTCTTCTTTGAAATGTAATTGTTATTTATTCACTTATCTTTGTCTTTTCTCTACCTGTGGCAATTGGGTGCTCTCGTCAGTCGTGGCGTCTGGGTTTCTCACTGCAGTGGCATTTCCTGTTGTGGAGCACTGGCTCTAGGCCTCTTGGGCTTCAGTAATTGCAGTGCATGGGCCCAGTAGTTTTGGATCCCAGGCGCTGGAGCACAGGTTCAATAGATGTGGCATACGGGCTTAGTTGCTCCAAGGCATATCGGATCCTCCCAGGATCTGGGATCAAACCCATGGCTCCTGCTTTGGCAGGTGAATTCTTTACCACTGAGCCACCAAGAAAGCCCCTCTCAGCAAATGTGTTTAACTTGGCATAAGTTCTGAACAATAATTTTACCTAGTATAGAATTCTTGAATGCCAGTTATATTTAAATATTTTGAGGCCATTTTTCTATTATGTCTTATTTTATTTTCTGCATGGAGAAAATATAGGACAAATTATTTCCCTGCCTTTGACCATTCTTATCATCTTCTTGTACCTGTATACCTAAGCTACCATCATGTCTCATCCAGTTTCCTGTGATAAAATTCTACCTTTTAGTTTCCCTGACTACATTCTCCCAATCACACATTACCTACTTATACATAGCAGCTGGGGTAATCCCTCTGGAGCATTAAATAAGTCTTTTTCCTGCTTAGAACCCTCCAGGGAGCTCTCTTTTTTATACTCAGTCAAATGCAAAATCATTACAAAGGTCTGGCCCATCTGCCTGGTTCCATTAACCCTCTGATCCTATCATTCTTTGTTCTCTCTTTTGCTAACTTTTCTCCAGGTTCTTTGACCTCTCTGTTATTCCTTGACCAAACTGGGTACTCTCCAACTTCAGTGTCTTTCTACTTATTTTTATTCTTCATAGAACATTTTTCCCCCAGATGTGCAATGTATAACTCTTTGCTTCCCTTCAAGATCTCAGTGTTGACTTCACAGAATACTGTTCTGACAAGCTCAACTGAAATGTCACGTTATTCTGACTACTCCCAGCATATCTGACCCTACTCTGATGTTATAATTCTTGTAGCATTATAACAATATATTGGACTTATTTGTCATGCACGATTATTTTTTTTTAATTTGACAGTGCCAAGTCTTAGTTGTGACATGCAGGATCTAGGCTGTCACACACAGCATCTCTGTTGCAGCATGCAGAATCTAGTTCTATGACCAGAGATAGAATGTAGGTCCCCAGCATTGGGAGCTCAGTGTCTTAACCACTGGACCACCAAGGAAATCCTTCATCTTCTGTCTCTTTTTTATACAACATAAACTCTATGAGGGCAAATTTGATCAGTTTTGTAATACTGCCATGTTTTTTTGGAAATGCCTATCATAATAATTACTTTGCTAAATAAATTAAGGGATGTTGGACTATCACTTATACCTGCTTTCTTTCCTCCACAATTAGAACCACTCAAGGTGTTTCTGCCACTGCATGGAATTTTGAATCATGGTTAAATAGCTCATGTTAGAAAATTCTTCCACGTGGCCTTATCCTTATATCCCTCCTGCCTAACACTATCATGACAGATTCTCACACATGCAACCCAATTCTTTTTCATTTTTCTAATATTTATTTATTTGCTTGGCTGCACTGGGTTTTTAGTTGTGGTACGCAGGATCTTTAGTGAAGGCATGTGCAATCTAGTGCCCTGACCAGGGATTGAACCCGGCCCCTCTGCATTGGGAATGGTACACCAAGGAATTGACACAATCCCGTTCTTTGCAGTATTAGCCAGGTCCTACAATTGTTTTGGTGTATGATGGGTCTTTCTGGAGCAAAGACTGCACTTCTCTGCTTTGACTTCAGTAAAAGCTGTCATGGTCACTGGCCTACAGAAAGTGCTATTTGTGGAGCCAGAGGGAAAAAAGAGAATTTCTTGAAACATCTTATCCTGTGCTTTTCCTGACATGGGATATCTGTTTTCTTCTCCAATTTAGTGGGGGCCACTTTTGCTAGCTAGGAGCATTTAGGAGAATTTGAGTGTCGAGTACTTCTGATCATTGCCATTTTGTGTCTCAGTGACCGACAGGCTCCGTGTGAAGGCTCTGCATTAGACACACGAAATGTTGTGCCTGGACAGTTAGTCTCATCTGTGGTCCTGTCACCCTCAGTGTCAGTTTCTGACATGATTTTTGGCGAAGTCACTCTCACACTGTAGGAGCTTGGCATTTCCTGTCCTTGAGGCTCTCTGGCTTTCCAGACACCCCATTTCTTGGCTAACAACAGTCTTCAATCTGTCTTTTTTAACTCTTCTAAAGTTTTTAATTGGTCAAGAGATTCAATCTTAGAAAAGGACTAAGAAACAAAGGAACTGGAAGCAGAGAAGGAGGGAGATGAGAAACTAAGTGTAGTGATCACAGCCTCTTAACAAGTACGACTGTTCCATTTCAAGACATCTTTGAATAGGCATATGACAGCTTTCTTTCAATCAGGGCAGACCACGGGAAAGGGGAATGTTTTATCTGATGGTTTTTATCACTTTGTGTTGAACATAACTTAAGGTGGCCCAAGTGTGCACCTTTAACTAAATCTGTTGGAATGCAAGGGGGACCTGTTATTTGCTCTGACTAAAGGTATTGGACTGCCACTTCCCTGAGTTATCTATGTCAAAGGAGAGGTGATGGCATGTCTCTGATTATGTTTCACTAAATAAGACTCTGTCTTAACAGAATGTAAAATGGTATTACTTTGATGACCTTAAGAAACAAATCATTATACTGGGAACTGCTTATGAAAAAGGCCATATGGCAGGAGAAATGAGGACAGCCTCCAGGACCTGACCTCCAGCCAACAACTGGTAAGAGGCCAGGATCCTCTTTCAAGGCAATGAATCCTGCCAACCTCCTGAATGGGCTTGGAAGAACATGCTTCTTCAGCCAGACCTCCAGATGACAAAGCCAACCAGATGATACACACTTTGATTGCATCCTTGTGAGAAGCTGAATAGAAGAGTCACCTGGACTAATCCCAGACCCTGACTATTAAAACTGAAAAAAAAACCTCCTTGCTTTAAGCTACTAAGTTTGTCATAAGTTCTTACTCAGAGGTGAATAATAATAATAATAGAATACCTAGTTGAGACAGTTCCACTCTTGTGGTCTTGAACTTCCTGGCATTTCTGCTTTGTCATCTGGCCTCTACTGGAAAACTTTGGGAACTAAGGATATGGGCCTCCAATTTGTTGTGTCCATATGGTAGATGGATGAGTCCATAAATCTCTGTATATTTTTGCATGCACTGGGCTCCTTCATCTGTAATTGTGAATTAGACAGAAGTAGCCCAGGTTTTCACTTTGTGGCTTTACAGTACACTGAGGTTTTTATACCCAGTCACCCAGTTTCCACATGTCTAAATTATAATAGAAATATTATGATAAAGGCAAATAATTTATTCACTAATCAACTATGTAATTTAATAGGTACTTTTCAATGTTGTGTGCACTGATAAAATGGTGAACAAGACCATCCGTGGTTCCTGCCTTTATGGAACTTACAGGTTGGTGGACAAAGTAGAAAGAAAGCAAACTAGCCAAAAAAAACCCCAAACAAAGACCACCTTTCTAGGTGTTACAATAAGGATATACTCAGTGCTCTCACCACAAAGATATTTGATATGTAATAATAATTGGGGTTTCACTGGTTGCTTAGTGGTAAAGAACCTCTCTGCCAATTCAGAAGATGCAGGTTTGATCTCTGGGTCAGGAAGATCCCCTGGAGAAGGAAATGGCAACCCACTCCAGTATTCCTGCATGGAAAACCCCATGGACAGAGGAGCCTGGTGGGCTACAGTTCATGGGGTTGCAGAGAGTCAGACATGACTCAGCAACTGAACAATAACAAAGTAACTAGTAACTGTGGTTTATTTTTTGCTATGTTCCCAACCCTACTCAAAGCATTTTACATGGATTAACTCATTTTATCCTCACAACAACCATATTAGGAGGAAAATATTCATGTATTTACCAAGGGCCTAATAGCTAGTGATTGGCTGAGCTGGGAGCAGATCCCAGGACATTTGGGGCTGGAGCCTGAGTTCTTAAGAGTTAACCAGTACTATATCAAATCTGGCTGATGGCCTCATTGGAAATTTCTCTCAAAAATAATAGATTTGGAAGTTGAAGAGAGAGCATTAGAAGAAGAAAATGGGGTAATATATTTTAGACACTGCAAATGTTATGTGCAAAGGCCATGGGATGGAAGAGAATAAAGCATTTTAGAAGCACTTAAAGGAAAGGACAACTGATAGAGAATATCAATAGAGTATGATGCAAGACAAAAAAGGACAGATTTAAGCTCCATTAAAGTACCTCTTGAGTGGAAGGGGACATGAGTAGACCTATGGCTGATTCACACTGATGTTTGGTAGAAACCAATGCAGTACTGTAAAGCAATTGTCTTTCAATTAAAAGTAAACACATTTTTTAAAAAACCTCTTGAACAATGTGTGACTTAAAAGCCTGTTTTATGGTCACTCAATCCAGTGTCTCATTGTTGTTCAGGCACTCAGTATCCAACTCTTTGTGCCTCCATGAACTGCAGCATGCCAGGCTTCCCTGTCCTTTGCTGTCTAAGAGTTTGCTAAAATCAAGTCCATTGAGTTGAGGATGCCATCCAATGTTTTACTATTACCTGTTTACTTCTGTTTAATGGCAGTGTTTAAGTAATCATTATCATTACTTGAATGTTGTCAACACAATTGCCCCTCTTTTTTCTCATCACTAATTGCATTCCATTCCTGCATTTTTTATGGAAAAAAGGAAAACATTTCCTTAAACATTTTCTTCAGATGCCAACTATGGTTATTATGAACCATAGAATTCTATTTTCACCTCACCCTAAAATGAAATTTTAGCACAGTATACAATTCTAGATTGCATTCCCAAACCTCTGCCCTGGTCCCTGTATGGGCCCTGGAGCCAAACTACTAACTCTTAGATCCATTAATTCCCTAGTGTGGCTGCAGAAGCATTAGCTCCTCAGTGTAAACTACTATTGTTTTCAGCAGTTTATTTTCTTCTGAAATATGGGAATTTCCTTTTCTTTTTAACTCCAGGCAAACATTTAAACAGACATTTTTGTTCTATTTTATCTGGACTTATACTTTCTTCCTGAGTATTGCAGCATAACCTCATCTTTCACATCACAGGTATTGCAAGTCTTAGTAATACGATTTCAATGAAGTTAATTCGTGCCTTTTATGGTTAGAACAAGGTCATTGATATTGTACTTAAATATAAAAAGATATTGGAAGATATGTCATATTAACATTTTGATAATTCCTTTAAACATTTTTCTCCTAACGTATTAAAACCAGGAATTAGTGGGACTTCAAAATGATTGTGATTGTATCCCAAAACCTTCCCAGAAATTGTCTGCTTACATCTAACTTTAACAAGAACACACTTGATAAAGTTAATTCATGTATCGAGACCCACAGCGTGAAGGAGACTCTGCAGGCCCAGCCCACATCACAAATTGAACCTAAGTCTGGGGGCTTCCCTGTTGGTCCAGCTGCTAGGACTTTGTGCTGCCAATGCAGGGGCCCAGGTTTCATCCCTTGTTAGGAAACTAGATCCCACATGTCGCAATTAAAAGATTCCACATGCTGCAACAAAGACCTGACACAGTCAAATAAATAAATATTGCTTTTAAATGAAATAAACCCAAGTCAGTCTATCCTTACAGAAAACATCACTGTTGAGGAAACCTAATACCAGGCACAAGCCTCCAACTCAGCATGAGTTAGCTTACCTCACTCTAAAATATAGGACCTGCTACCACTATCAAAAAATCCTGGACTCCTTATGCCCTGATTCTACACTGCCTCTTGTGAGGCTCTACGAAACTCGCTCTTGCCCAAAATCCCTTGTGACCATAGCTCCGCTGCTTGTGAGGTGCTGTTGTTGTTGTAAAGTTGCTAAGTCTCATCTGACTCTTTGTGACCCCATGGACTGTATGTAGAATGCCAGGCTTCTTTGTCCTTCACTATCCACTAGATTTGCTCAAATTGATGTCCGTTGAGTCAGTGATGTTATTGAATCATCTCATCCTCTGCTCCCTTCCTTCTTCTTTTGCTTCAATAGTAAATCTACTATTGAACTATAATGTTGATTTGATGACTTTATTCCTGAGTTGATATTTGAGCTCTAAATTTTTATCATTAACTACCAACTCTACATATCCACTTGGGTGATTATATATACATGTCAGATATTCCCAAAACAGACAATTCATTTTCCTGCCCCCTCTAAATGCTCTAACTGACATCTCAACCTAAATTTAGAATATGTGTTATCTATACAATGGCAAACCACTCCAGTACTCTTGCCTGGGAAATCCTATGTACAGAGGACCCTGGAGGGCTGCAGTCCATGGGGTCACAAAAGAGTCACACATGCCTTAGCAACTAAACAACAATTCATGACCAAACAATAACAATAATTCATTACTGAGGACATGAATTCAAAGGTCTTCTATCTTCTAATCACTCTCTCAGGCTTCTTTACCAACCAACCTTTGGCTGTGAGTCCACATTTTATTATTTCATCAGGTTCCATACCACTATCCTAATCCAAGCCACCATACATATACTTTCTCCTAAATAATTTAAAATCTCCTAGTTAATCTACTGCTTTCCTCTCATATGCAGCAGTCAGTTTACACATAGCTTATAGAGTATATGTAAGTGATACTTTACATCATTTTAAACCATTATTTACAGAAAATAATTGAAAGAAAAATCAAATGCAAAAAACTACAAAACAGCAACAGGTTGCAATGCTACCTTAAACAAAATCCAATTTCTTTATTGTGGGTTTCACAACTCAATAGTTTGTCTCATCAACCACCTGACCCATCAAAAGGAAGCTAATCGTCATGCTCCTGCCAAAGGCCAACAGAAAAAGTGCTATTTTTCTGACACCTAAACACATCAATGTTTGAAACTGATTTTAAATTGCAATGGAATGCAAAAATAAGAAGTCAAGAGATACCTGGAGTAACAGGCAAATCTGGCCTTGGAGTACAGAATGAAGCAGGGCAAAGGTTAACAGAGTTTTGCTAAGAGAATGCACTGGTCATAGCAAACACCCTCTTCCAACAATGCAAGAGAAGACTCTACACATGGACATCACCAGATGGTGAATACAGAAATCAGATTGATTATATTCTTTGCAGCCAAGGATGGAGAAGCTCTATACAGTCAGTAAAAACAAGACCAGGACCTGACTGTGGCATGGATCATGAACATCCTTATGGCCAAATTCAGACTTAAATTGAAGAAAGTAGGGAAAACAACTAGACCATTCAGATATGACCTAAATTAAATCCCTTATGATTATACAGTGGAAGTGACAAATAGATTCAAGGAATTAGATCTGATAGACAGAGTGCCTGAAGAACTATGAACAGAAGTTCGTGACATTGTACAGGAGGCATTGTACAGCCCAAGAAAGAAAAATGCAAAAATGCAAAATGGTTGTCTGAGGAGGCTTTACAAATAGCTGAGAAAAAGAAGAGAAACAAAAGGCAAAGGAGAAAAGGAAAGATATACCCATTTGAATGCAGAGTTCCAAAGAATAGCAAGAAAAGATAAGAAAGCCTTTCTCAGTGATCATTTCAAAGAAAGAGAGGAAAACAATAAAATGGGAAAGACTAGAGATCTCTTGAAGAAAATTAGAGATAGCAAGGGAATATTTCATGCAAAGATGGGAGAATAAAGGACAGAAATGATATGGACCTAACAGAAGCAGAAGATATTATTAAGAAGAGGTGGCAAGAATAAACAGAAGAATTATACAAAAAAGATCTCCATGGCCCAGATAACCATGATGCTGTGATCCCTCACTTAGAGCCACATATCATGAAATGTGAAATCAAGTGGACCTTAGGAAGCATCACTGGAAACAAAGCTAGTGGAGGTGGTGAAATTTCAGTTGAGCT
This sequence comes from Antilocapra americana, assembly GCA_007570785.1. NCBI lineage: Eukaryota > Metazoa > Chordata > Mammalia > Artiodactyla > Antilocapridae > Antilocapra > Antilocapra americana. Next base: position 254,596 of record ML662448.1, read on the forward strand.
CTTTCAAATCCTGAAAGAAGATGCTGTGAAAGTGCTGCACTCAATATGCCAGCAAAAATGGAAAACTCAGCAGTGGCCACAGAACTGGAAAAGGTCAGTTTTCATTCCAATGCTCAAAAAAGGCAATGCCAAAGAATATTCAAACTACTCATCTCATATGCTAGCAACGTAATACACACAATTCTCCAAGCCAGGCTTCAACAGTACATGAACCATGAACTTTCAGATGTTCAAGCTGGATTTAGAAAAGATAGAGGAACCAGAGATCAAATTGCCAACATCCTCTGAATCATGGAAAAAGCAAGAGAGTTCCAGAAAAACATCTACTTCTGCTTTATTGACTATGCCAAAGCCTTTGACTGTGTGGATCACAACAAAGTGTGGAAAATTCTGAAAGAGATGGGAATACCAGACCACCTAACCTGCCTCCTGAGAAATCTGTATGCAGATCAAGAAGCAATAATTAGAACTGGACATGGAACAACAGACTGGATCCAAATCTGGAAAGAAGTACGTCAAGGCTGCATATTGTCACCCTGCTCATATAACTTATATGCAGAGTACATCTTGAGAAATGCCAAACTGGATGAAGCACAAGCTGGAATCAAGATTGCCAGGAAGAATATGAATAACGTCAGTTATGCAGATGACACCACTCTTACAGCAGAAAGTGCAAAAGATCTAAAGAGCCTCTTGATGAAAGTAAAAGAGGAGAATGAAAAAGTTGGCTTAAAGCTCAACATTCAGAAAACTAAAATCATTGCATCTGTCCCCATCACTTCATGGCAAATAGATGGGGAAACAATGACCAACTTTATTTTTGGAGGCTCCAAAATCACTGTAGATTGTAACTGCAGCCATGAAATTAAAAGATGCTTGCTCCATGGAAGAAAAGCTATGACCAACCTCGACAGCATATTAAAAAGCAGAGACAATACTTTGCCAAAAAAGGTCTGTCTTGTCAAAGCGATGGTTTTTCCAGTAGTCCTATACAATGTGAGAGTTGGACTATAAAGAAACCTGAGCACTGAAGAACTGATGCTTTTGATCTGTGATGCTGGAGAAGACTCTTGAGAGTCCCTTGGACAGCAAGGAGATCTAACCAGTCCATCCTAAAGGAAATCAGTCCTGACTATTCATTGGAAGCTGAAGCTCCAATACTTTGGCCACCTGATGCGAAGAACTGACTCATTGGAAAAGACCCTGTTGCTGGGAAAGATCAAAGGTGGGAGGAGAAGGGGACAACAGGGGATGAGATAGTTGAATAGCATCACTGATGCGATGGACATGAGTTTGAGCAAGCTTTGCGAGTTGGTGATGGACAGGGAAGCCTGGTGTGCTACAGTCCATGGGGTCTCAAAGAGTTGGACATGACTGAGCGACTGATCTGAACCAATCTGAAGAACTAAACAAACTTAAGAAGTCTAATGCATCCTATAATAGCAGTAAAACAGCAAACACAGACTCAGCCCTGGCCACTAGACAGGAGATCCAGGTTTGATCCCTGGATCGCGAAGATCCCTTCGAGAAGGGAATAGCAACCCACTCCAATATTGTTGCCTGGAGAATCTCATGGACAGAGGAGCCTGGCAGGCTACAGGCCATGGGCTTACAAAGAGTTGGACATGACTGAGCAGCCAAGTACACACACACATATATGTATGTATGTATGTATATATATATATATATATATATATATAGTTGCTGTACAGCAGAAACTCACACAACATTGTAAAAGCAACTATACTCCAATAACAATTAATTTTAAAAATAAAATTACATTTCAGATTAAAAAAAAATGTTAGTCAGGGTTCCACCTTGTGATGGGATCTATCACAGGTGGGAGCAGACAGCAGGTGCAAAGACAGGGAGGCAGAAACAGCACCTGATGTGCATTGGCAGCTACCTGCAAGGAGTTCCATGTGAACAGAATGCAGCACACAGAGGACACAGGCAAGGATGTGGGGCTGGTAAGGGCAGAGGCCAAGTCATAAACGGCACAGAGGGCATATGTGTGCAAGAGAGAGAGAACATGCATACACATGTATGACTGCATGCACATGTACTGTCTACATGCATGTGTGCCTACACATTTAGGTGCAGGGAAGACAAGAACCAGACGAATGGCCAGGACGTTTGGTAAGAACCCATCCATACACCCCAGGAGAAGGAAGTGGCAACCCACTCCAGTATTCTTACCTAGAGAACTCCATGGACAGAGGAGCCTGGTGGGCTGCTGTCCATAGGGTCACACAGAGTCGGACACCACTGAAGTGACTTAGTATGCATGCATACACCCCATACCCTGGCCCCACCCCAGAGAAAAACACAAGAGTCCAAAAGAAGTTCTATTTTTCTCTTCAATGAAACTATCTTCAACACTTCTCCAGTTTCCTTGTGCACACAAATCACGGAGGTATCTTTTTATTTTTTTATTTTTTTTATTAGTTTTGCCAAACAATGACATGATATCACCATGGGTTTACATACACTCCCCCTCCAGAACCCCACTCCCTCCTCCCTCCCCCCAGGAAATCTCGTTGCACCAGTCCCAAGCATCAATCCTGGGCCGGCTATTGATTAGACATATGATAATTAACATGTTTCAATGCCATTCTCCCATATCATCCCACCCTTGCCCTCATCCACAGAGGCCACGAGTCTATTCTATACATCTGCATTCCTTTTGCTGTCTCGCATGCTGGGTTCTCGTTACCGTCTTTCTAAATTCCATATATATGTGTTAATATACTGTATGTTGTTTTTGCTTCTGGCTTACTTCACTCTGGATAATGGGCTCCAGTTTCGTCCATCTGAGTAGAACTGATTCAAATGAATTTTTCCTTAATGCTGAGTAATATTCCATTGTGTATATGTACCACAGCTTTCTTATCCATTCGTCAGTTGATGGGCATCTAGTTTGCTTCCATGTCCTGGCTATTGTAATTAAAGAAGCAATGAACATTGGGGTATATGTATCTCTTTCAATTCTGGTTCCTCGGTGTATATGCCCAGCAGTGGGATTGCTGGGTCATATGGCAGGTCTATTTGCAGCTTTTTAAGGAACCTGCACATTGTTTTCCATAGTGGCTGTACTAGTTTGCAATCCCACCAAAAGTGTAAGAGAGTTCCCTTTTCTCCACATCCTCTCCAGCATTTATTACTTGTAGATTTTTGGATTGCCTCCATTCTGAGTAGTGTAAAGTGATATCTCATTGTGGTTTTGATTTGCATTTCTCTGGTAATGAGTGATGTTGAGCATCTTTTCATGTGTTTGTTAGCCATTTTTATGTCTTCTTTGGAGAAATGTCTGTTAAGTTCTTTGGCCCACATTTTGATTGGGTTGTTTATTTTCCTAGAATGGAGCTTCAGGAGTTGCTTGTATATTTTTGAGATTAATTGTTTGTCCGTTGCTTCATTGGCTATTATTTTCTCCCATTCTGAAGGCTGTCTTTTCACCTTGCTTATAGTTTCCTTTGTTGTGCAGAAGCTTTTAATTTTAATTAGGTCCCATTTGTTTATTCATGCTTTTATTTCCAGTATTCTGGGAGGTGGGTCATGTAGGATCCTGCTTTGGTTTATGTCAGAGAGTGTTTTCCAATGTTATCCTCTAGGAGTTTTATAGTTTCTGGTCTTATGCTTAGATCTTTGATCCATTTTGAATTTATCTTTGTGTATGGTGTTAAAAAGTGTTCTAGTTTCATTCTTTTACAAGTGGCT
>ML662448.1:263315-302071 GCA_007570785.1 Antilocapra americana
TCCAGAATCCCCAGAAGTCTTGGTTAGCACCTAGCTCTGTTTGCAATTTGGCCACGGAAGCCTCGCCGGGGCTGGGCTATGCCCGCTGGTCTCAGGCAGGGGTTGGGTCGGTCCGCAGCCTGCAGGCTCCCAGCTCCGCCAGGCCGGCCGCCTCCCTGCCGACTCCGCCTCACCCTTTGGTCTCGCCGGGGCTGGGTTATGCCCGCTGCACTCGGGTGGGGGCTGGGCCGGTCCGCAGCCCACAGGTGCCCAGTTCTCCTCAGCCAGCCATCTCTCTGCCGACTCCGCACGCCCTTTGTTCTGTGGCACCCAGCCAGCCGCCTCTCTGCTGACTCCACACCTCCCTTTGTTCTGCGTGGGCCTGGCAGGGGGGCTCTTCCTGGGGAAAGCTACTTCTCAGTCTATCTCCGGTTAGCCCCCTGGGTTGGGTCGCTCAGGCTGCTCCGTTCCCTGAGCGCGCGGCCCACCCCTCCCTGTGGAGTCCGCTTTGGCTAATGGGGGGTGGGGCGTCCGGCCGCCGCTTCCCTGTGCCTTCCAGCCAGAGATGTAGCTTGCAGGGCTTAATTATTAATCTGCTTTTATTCCCAGCTATCTTGCTCTCCAAGATTCACCGCAAATCCGCCCAAGAGAATGCTCCCTGGTATTCGGAAACCTTTCTCCTCTTTTTTTTTTCCTCTTTATTCCAGACTCCCCTTCCAGGATGGATCCCCGCCCCCAACTCTGTCTTTCCCTTTACTTTTTTCTCTCTCTTTTTTCTTTTGTCCTACCTCCTCTTGTCGTCAATGGGCCGTCCCTTCAGATGCCCGATGTCCTCTGCCAGCATTTAGATCCTGTTTTATGGAGTTTGCGCGGTCTTTAAAAGTTCTTTTGGTGTATTTATTGGGGAGAGAGTGGTCTCCCCATCCTATTCCTCCGCCATCTTAGTTCCTCTCCCAGGAACTAAATAATATGTAAGGCTGAGTCCCTTTGCAGTCCATCTGAAACAACATTGTTAATTGGTTAGACTCCAAGACAAACTAAAAAGTTTAAAATGTATCAATAAAATTGGACTCTATGGGAGAGGGCGAGGGTGGGATGATATGGGAGAATGGCATTGAAACATGTAAATTATCATATGTGAAATGAATCACCAGCCCAGGTTTGATGCATAATACAGAATGCTCAGGGCTGGTGCACTGGGATGGCCCAGAAGAATGGAATCGGGAGGGAGGTGGGAGGGGGGTTCTGGAAGGGGAACACATGTATACCTATGGCGGATTTATGTCAGTATATGGATTTATGTCAGTATATGGATTTATGTCAGTACATATACAATATTGTAAAGAAAAAAGTGATTGTTAACTGAAAGCAATAGTAAAATAAATTCATGTAAACCAAAATTCATTTAATGCCTTTTAAAGTTCTATTTAATTTTGAATGTGTTTCAAGGGCATATTAATCAAAGTGTAAATAAATCAGTTTAAAATTCTTTAAAAAAAAGTCTTTCTTGAATTTGTTACAATAAAAAATTAATTATTAAATTTATTGTCAATTTAGTAAAAGCAGAACAAGCCACATCCTGCCTCCCCTCCCCTCACACAGCACCAGCCAGTCAGGACCCCTCTCCAGAGATCTGAGCTGTAACCCCATGGGGCTACTGTCTCTCCATTTCTAAATTATCATAATTCCAATTTATTCCTTCTTGCCATCCCTACCTCAGTATCCATTCTATAAACATTTCACTTATACTTACTTAATTAATAGGTTTTTTTAATTAAATTCTCTCTGTTCCAATAACTGGCATGATTTCTGTCTCCTGACTACACCCTGACGGATTCAGACACATAGGCAAATTGATGAATCTTAGAAATTAGACATTGAGCTCAATGTCTACACTGTACCAGGTGAGGAGGATGAGTGCCAGAAAAGGCCAGGGACTTGCAGAGGCTCTCTGCTGACCCCGCATACACTCTGGTCACCTGGACCCGAGCCCAGTACTTTTGCTACTAAACCTCACTGTCCAAGGCAAAGCAGGAACTCAAAAGAAGAAGAAGAACAGCTTCTCAGAATGCTGTCTCAGGGAATCAGGATATGTGGCCTCCAAATATGCCACTTTGATATAAGGATTGTTTCGAGCAGAAGACAATTGAGAAAGAGCAGACTTGAAAAGAAAAAAAAAGAAAGAAAAAGCTCCCTGTTCTCCAGTGTTGCTTAGTCCCTTCAGTTATGCCCAACTCTGTGACCACATGGACTGTAGCCTGCCAGGCTGTTCTGTCCATGGGATGCTCCAGGCAAGAACTGGAATGAGTTGCTACGCCCTCCTCCAGGAGATCTTCCTGATCCAGGGATCGAATCTGGGTCTTCTGAACTGCAGGCAGGTTCTTTATCACTGAGCCACTAGGGAAACCCCTGACTTCCCCTACATTTGCCTAAAAGCAGACTCTAAATCATCAGAGACTCTTATCAACCCAAAGGCAAGACAAAGAGGAATCTACATAAGAAATATCACTTAAAACAACTCTGTATTATTAACGGTTTGCTCCATATGTTCACCTTCCCACAGATTACCACTCTCGGAAGCCTAAGACCCTTTTTCTTTGTTTTGTCCCTTCTCTACAATGTATTGTTCTCTGTGAAGATGCTATCTAAACCCCAACTGTAACCATCCCTAGAGATATTCACAAGAAGATGCATTGCACATGGTAATGGAGTCTGTTTGTATTTCTCTTGCTCATCTGTCTTTTGTTGGTTTAACTCAAGGGACCCTGTCACGGAACCTAGGAAGGTAGAGAGAAGTTTTTCCTCCCCTGTGCAGTCTTGGGAGGCCATGAAAAGGAAGAAAGGAAAGAGGATGAGCTTATCCAAGGAGAAGAAAAATAGAAAATTCACAATACCTCTGATATGGCTCTGCTATTAAATTCATTTCAAAATCTGTCTCCCACAGAAGAAGTTAAGATAATAAATCTGGAAAATTAGAGTGCATTGGAGTTATCAGAAATTACTTTAGCATGAAGCTGATAAGTGACTAGTTAGAAAGCTGTTAATAAGAAGTCCACCCTCCTTCAACAAGCTCAATGGCATTTTAAGGCAATGCCACCCCTAATAACACTGAGTTTTTGAGATAATTAAAAACCATGATTACAAAGACTTCCCTGGTGGTCCAGTGGCTAAGACTCCCTGATTCCAGAGCAGTAGGTCCGGGTTTGATCCCTGGTCTGTGGACTAGATTCCATGTGCCTCAATTAAAGGACCTACATGCCACAGCCAAATAAATAAATATCAAAACAAACAAACAACAACAACAAAAAAAAAGATTGCTACTTTCAGAGTAGGGGGGATGGAAGTTAAAGGAGAGGGATGGAGTGAGTAAGAAGGGCTTTCAACTGGCAAATAAAATGGAATAGGCTTCCTTGGAAGAGGGAGGAGCCCATGCTGATAAGTTCCCATAAAAGGAAGAGCCCAGGCTTCAGACATAACATTTAAGCTAGTCACGGTCATGGTCATGGTCATGGTGATGGCTCCATGGACAACCAGCAGCAGAACCACCGGCACTCCACTCAGCTTCTCTGACCACTGCTCCTCTGTGTAGAATTCAGATACACAATTATCTTGTACAGTTACTGAGATTTTGTAAGACAGTGGGCTACAAGTATGTAGCAGGATGCCTGGCTCAAAAGTCATCCATTACCTATAAATACCAGCTAAATCTATCTAGTCTATTGTGTCATTTAAAGCTCATGTTTTCCTATTTCTTTTCTGTCTAGATGACATGGGGTGGGGGTAGGGGAGGGTGGGATGAACTGGAAGAGTAGCACTGACCTACATACACTGCCATGTGTCAAATAGCTAGCTACTGGGAACCTGTTATAAAGCATAGGAAGCTCAGCTCAGTGCTCTGTGATGACCTAGAGGGGTGGGATGAGAGGTAGGTGTGGGAGGGAGGTCCAAGAGGAAGGGGACCTGTATGTACACATGCCTATAGCCGATTCACTTCATTGTACAGCAGAGACTAATACAACATTGTAAAGCAATTATACTCTTTCCCCAAAACTATTCAAATACAAACTTTAAAAAATAAATGCATAACTGATCAAAGTTGCTATTGTTGCTATGAGCAGTGCAGCTTAGAATGGGCTGGGAACTGAGAAATCCACAGGATTGGAAAAATGACAATCAGTTGGTGATATTTTAAAACCAAACCAACCATGTATTAGAATTTGCAGAAAGGATCAAGACAAGCAGAAGAAACTTATTTATAGTAGCATGCCCTTGTGTACCTCTCTGTCTCCTTACCTGGAAAGGAAGCCAGATTCCAATAAAAAGTTTTTGTTTTTGTTTTCTTTTTTTGCTTTTTTTTTTTATTGTTTTTGCCATACATTGTCATGATATCACCATGGGTTTACATATGCTTCCCCTCCGGGTCCCCCCTCCCTCCTCCCTCCCCCCCGGGAAATCTCGCTGCACCAGTCCCGAGCATCAATCCTGGGCTGGCGATTGATTAGACACATGACAATTAACATGCTTCAATGCCCTTCTCCCATATCATCCCACCCTTACCCTCATCCACAAAGTCCACAAGTCTATTCCATACATCTGCGTTCCTTTTGTTGTCTCCCATGTTGGGTTCTCATTACTGTCTTTCTAAATTCCATATATATGTGTTAATATACTGTATTGTTGTTTTTGCTTCTGGCTTACTTCACTCTGGATAATGGGCTCCAGTTTCGTCCATCTGAGTAGAATTGCTTCAGCCACTTGTAAAAGAATGAAACTAGATCACTTTCTAACACCAAACACAAAGATAAACTCAAAATGGATTAAAGATCTAAGCATAAGACCAGAAACTATAAAAATCCTAGAGGATAACATAGGCAAAACACTCTCTGCTATAATCCAAAGCGGGATACTCCATGACCCACCTCCCAGAATATTGGAAATAAAAACACGAATAAACAAATGGGACCTAATTAAAATTAAAAGCTTTTGCACAACAAAGGAAACTATAAGCAAGGTGAAAAGACAGCCTTCAGAATGGGAGAAAATAATAGCCAATGAAGCAACAGACAAACAATTAATCTCAAAAATTTACAAACAACTCCTGCAGCTCCATTCTAGAAAAATAAACAACCCAATTAAAAAGTTTTTTAAGACAAAAGTTTTTTCAAGTTTATTCTAACAAGACTTTGGCAGTGGATTTCTCCTCTACCCCAATTCTCTTTCTTAAGTTCCCAGATTAAATATCATCTCCTAAGAAAGGCAAGCCTGATGTTCCAAACTGGGACTCATCAAACTTTCTCTCTAAAGTGTCAAAGAGAGCCGAACGGGGTGGAGGGCCCCACGCTCAGCCACCACCGCTGGGCTGGCAACCGGCGCGGGTCTGGCGGAGCGCGGGGGCGCGCGAAGACCGCGAGGCGACCGTGAGCGGCTGGGTCCCCGGCGGTGCGCCGCTTGGCCGGGCCGGGAGCCGCGCCAGTCGGTTCCCCCAGCCGAGCGCGGTCCGCCTCCGTCCCAGAAGTCAGCCGTCGGAAGCGTGACCAGAGGGCATGCCCGATCCGCCAGAGGCGCCGCCGCCGCCTGCTCTCGCAGGCCGCGGGTGAAGAAGAAAACGCGGCCTCGCTCGGCCCGGAGCGAAGAAGAGGTGGCCCGGAGCGAAGAGGTGACCCGGAGCGAAGAGGTGGTCCCGAGTGAAGAGGTGGTCCCGAGCGAAGAGGTGGTCCTGAGTGAAGAGGTGGCCTTGAGCGAAGAGGTGGCCCGGAGCGAGGAAATGGCGGCGGCCGGGCTCAGCGTGACCGTCACCCACAGCAATGAGAAGCACGATCTTCAAGTTACCCCACAAGAAGGCAATAGTGAACACATTGTCCAAGACCTGGCCCAGGTTGTTGAAGAGGCTATTGGGGTTCCGCTGCCTTTTCAGAAACTCATATTTAAGGGAAAATCTCTGAAGGAAATGGAGATGCCATTGTCAGCACTTGGAATACAAAATGGTTGCCGGGTTATGTTAATTGGGAAAAAGAACAATCCGGAGGAAGAAGCTGAGCTAAAGAAGCTGAAAAATTTGGAGAAATCTGTGGAGAAGATTGCTGAACAACTGGAAGAACTGAATAAAGATCTTGCTGGAATCCAGCAGGGTTTTCTGGCCAAGGATTTTCAAGCTGAAGCTCTCTGCAAACTCAATAGGAGAGTAAAAGCCACGATTGAGCAGTTTATGAAGATCTTGGAGGAGATTGACACACTAATTCTGCCAGAAAAGTTCAAAGACAGTAGAATGAAAAGGAAGGGTTTGGTGAAAAGGATTCAGGCCTTCCTAGCTGAGTGTGACACAGTGGAACAGAACATCTGCCAGGAGATGGAGCAACTGCAGTCCACAAACTTGGCCCTCGCTGACTGAGGTGAGGCAGAGAAGGCCGTGCTGCACTGAAGAACAGCCCCACTGGCTCTGCCATCTCTGGAACAGAAGTTACCCGCCTTCCTCAGGGCTGCTGGGGGCAATTGGCCCATTACCTTTTCCTTCTCTTACACCTGCTCTCAATGAACAAGTGTCGTCCCTACAATCTTTAGCCTCCTGTCAGCTTCTCATTCTGTCTCTGTGGATCTGTGCTGTCCAGCAGCCCACCCTGTCTGGAGAGTGCCCCCGTGACCAAGTCTTCCCAGCTGTTTGGACCTTTGGGTGCTTTCTTTGGGCTGGTGAGAGCTCTCATGTATCCTGAGGTATTTCTGAGTTTATTGGCCGTTTTGGTCTTCAGATCCATGAGGCCTTTTTGTGCTTATGATCCCATAAACCTGTCTGTGCAAACCAGAATCACCAGGAGCCCGTGTCTGGTGAGGAAAGTCGGGAATGGGTCAGAACAGGTAGCCCGAGTGTCCCTCATGTGACCTTATTCTGAAACAGCTGGCTGGTTGTGGGTTCATGACCCTGTCCTCAGCTCCCAGTGACCCTGATCCACCATAGGTCATGAGATCTCTCATTCATTCCTGCAGTGGGGCTTGTTGTTGATATATGGACTGCCTTGCTCCCAAGCACATCTCTGGTAGGTTAGAACCCAGAGTTGACTAAGTCTCTGTGTGAAACCAGGTCAGAACCCTCGCTTACGAGGGGTAGTGAGGGGGGCCAGAATGAATACAGCAGGCAGGTAGTGGGGGCAGCCATAAACCTCTCAGGAGTTCCTTCAAAGGCATTGTTGTGAGCCATCCCCTTCTGAGATCTACATTTTCTTCAAGTTACTTTGAAGTTGTTTCTGTCTGTTTTGGGTTCCTTTCCCCCTTCATTTGTTATTTAAAAAATAAAGCAGTTTATATACACAGAAGCAAGCAGAAGAGTGTTAAAACTTTTTTTTTTTTTGGACTTGCCGTACAGCATGTGGGATCTTAGTTCCTGACCAGGGATCTAACCCATGCTTCTGCATGGAGCTGTAACCACTGGTCCACCAGGGAAATCCCAGAAGAGTGTTTAAACTTTTTTTCTTTTTGGTAAATGAAGTATGAGAAACGGAAACCTTCTGAGATTCTAGTCTAGAAGTCAGGAGTGGTCTACACTCTTCAATGGCCTCTTAAAAGGGTCAGCTGATGTTACCCCCATCTTTTCACAGAGTGCCCAGGAGAAAAACTCCTAAAGGCCACTCTGAGGCCAATCTTATCTGGCAAAGAGGAAGTCAGTGAAACCCCAGGAATTTAGGGCTATGTGAGTGGGGCCTAGGACAAAGTGGTGGCAAGTGAACAAGGCTCAGGGTCCCACTGGCCCACCCCCAACTTTGACCAGAGTAGTTCAGTATTTACCTGTTTATATGTAGTAGCTGTGTGGTCTTGGGCCACAGAAAGTTTCTGTGTGCCAGATACCATTCTAAGTTCTTCGGGTGTGTTAGTCATTTAATCCTCACACAGTCCAGGAGGCAGACAGATACTCTGCCTGTTTTAGAGATGAGCTTAGGTGATTTGCTCAGGATCATAGAGTAAGTGACAAAGCCAGGACACAAACTTAGGTGGCTTGATTCCAAGCCCATGTTCTTAATCTCTACTCATTTTCACCCCGACTGACATGGGATTTTCATTTTCTCATTTTCTCTTTTCTTTGTATTTACCTCCTGTGTTGGTCTGTGTACTTCCTCTCTGGTCCTCTCCATTTATTCTCCATAGAGCAGCTCAGTGATCATGATCACGATCTCCTCGTGTCCGTCCTGTGCTTGAAAACCTCAGTGACCCCCATTTTCTTAGGATAAAGGCCAAGGTCCTTACCCTTTATATGTTGACCCCCTCTCCTGTTTACTCTGTTCCATCAGCCACTCTGGGCTAGTTCAGGTCCTTAGGTGCTCTGAGCCCTCTCTCACCCTGGGGTCTTCACACTCGCTCTTCTTCTGCTTGGACATTTCCCCACCATTCTTCCCCTACCCCTGCACCCGTCCTAGGCGACTCCTGTTCATCCTTCAGAATGTAAATCTCTCTTCCATAGAGAAACCTCACCTACTGATGTTTCTGATAGTCTGTCTGAGAATGTCAAGCCCCCAGATGATGTCCTCTCACAGCTTGTGACTATTTTTATGGTAAACAACATTTTATATTAAGGAACTTCTTTGTTTCGTAAACAGTGTATTTCAAGCACATTGTTAGGCTTATATTAGGTGCTCAATAAATATTTGGAGACTGAAAAAAAATAAATAAAGTGTCAAAGAATAAATATTTTACTTGCAAATAATTTACTTTACAGATGTCTTGTGGTCTCTGTGACATACACTTCTTTTCTTTCTTTATAATCCTTTAAAAATGTAAAAACAAAAACTATAACAAGTCCTCTACATTCAAACAAGTACTGATTCGCAAGCATGTTCATAAATTCAATTTGTTCACAAGTTCAACCAAGTTAGCCTAGGTACCAACTAACACAATCAGCTATATAAAACTGTACTGGAAGAGGTTTATAATGCTTCTCACACAAATAACACATGAGAGACAAGCACAGAGATAAGGAAAACATTTGTAGTCTTACAGTACAGCGCCTTGAAAAGTACAGGAGTGCTGCACAACAGCTGACATGCAAGGGCTGGCATTGAGTGAACAGGCCAGAAGAATTAGTCATGGAGGAGGGAGAGGAGGTGGGAAATGGTAGAGCTGAAGGATCATCATAATAGGAGATGGAGGGCTAGCTGTAATGTCACTCGTGCCTAACATTGATGGAAATCATATTCACATCTCTGAAAGGTCACAATTTGAAGGGTCATATGTAGGGGACTTACTGTAGCCCACAAGTCATAGTTTGCTGGTTCCTGTCCTGTTCCAAAGGAAATTCTGTCATCTGCTGGTCCTTCAGCTTCCTACTGCTACTGCTGCTAAGTCGCTTCAGTCGTGTCCGACTCTGTGCAACCCCACAGACAGCAGCCCACCAGGCTCCTCTGTCCCTGGGATTCTCCAGGCAAGAACAATGGAGTGGGTTGCCATTTCCTTCTCCAATGCATGAAAGTGAAAAACGAAAGTGAAGTCACTCAGTCATGTTTGACTCTTAGCAACCCCATGAACTGCACCCTACCAGGCTCCTCCATCCATGGGATTGTCCAGGCAAGAGTACTGGAGTGGGGTGCCGTTGCCTTCTCTGAGCATCCTACTACCATTCCTTTATATAACATATGTCTATTTGCTATGATGTATTTATTGGTTCAATGTTTGTCTCTAGAGACGCTCTTCATACAGACAGAATATACCCTCAGCCCCTGAGGCAGCAGGTTGAGGAAATTAACAATCATATTGTGCTGGTTTAAATGTGATGGGAAAGACGAGCCCCCTGCAGAATAATCTTCTTTATTTAGCAATTAACCAAGAACAGTGAAGTCATTTCTAATTTTTTTGCTTGAATGCATTGAAATCAAATGCATTAATTTCCAATGAAAATTCTGAGCTCCCTTTTGCTGCAAGCACTCCAATATTTATTTGACTGCATGCATATGCTTTGAAGGAATAAAAATCAGCCTCTCCAAACAGAACCATTGCTATTCCATTTTATTATTCAACCAAACATACTTCCCTGAAGGGTAATGTTCTCTTGGATGAGGGTCTGGAAGTCACAGTGGTAACTGTGATGAAGGCTGAATATATAAGGGAATCCCCAGGAGAAGTCTCACTGTGGTACCAAGGCATGGAAGAACATCCAGATATCTATGTGTATACCCCTATTAAACCAGATGCCTTGGGAAAGTTGGCCAAGTGTTTTGTTTATATGACATCTGAATGCTTGGAAAGTTCTGGGATGAGTAAATACTTTCTCTTGAGTCTAAATGCTTAGCACAGAAAAGGCTTGGCTTTAACAATTGGTCTAATGGAACCAACTTGGCAGCCACTGTAGCAGACTCTTCTGCTATTTTGTGTGCAAGTACTCAGTCATGCCTCACTCTTTGCGAACCTATGAACTGTAACCCACCAGGCTCCTTCAGTCCATGGAATTTTCCAGGCAAGAATACTGGCGTATAGTTTTCCATTTCCTCCTCCATGGGATCTTCTTGACCCAGGGATCGAACCCGCATCTTTTATGTCTCCTGAATTGGCAGGTGGGGTTCTTTACCACTAATGCCACCTGAGAAACCCCTAGTACACACATAAGTGTCAGATAAGTGATTGAATCTTTGGAAGTAGGTTAACTTTCCCTACTGAAGGGAAGTAAGTTAACAGTCTACTGAAAATGAGAACTCTCCAAAAGGTCACTAAGACATTTGGAAACAATATTTTTCTCTAGTTGCAAGGAGTTGAAGGTCTAGGGGTTACTCTCTAGTTGCAATGTGCAGGCCTCTCACTGTGATGGCTTCTCTTGTTGCAGAGCGCAACCTCTGGGTGGTGGGGGCACAAGCCTCAACAGTTGTGGTGCACAGGCCAAGTTGCCCCACAGCAACTAGCAAATCTGTCCGGACCAGGAATCAAACCCATGTCCCCTGCATCAGCAGGCAGACCCTTAACCATTGGACCACCAGGGAAGTCCCACAATTATTATAATATGTAAGTAAATTGTTCCAATATCTGATGGAAGAAATCCAGGTTTATAGTCTGGTGATTCATAAAATAATGAATTGTGTGCCCCAAATGATGGAGTGTGCTTAGCCTCTCAGTCATGTCCAACTCTTTGTGAGCCTATGGACTGTAGCCCGCCAGGCTCCTCTGCCCACAGGGATTCTCCCAGGCAAGAATACTGGAATGGGTTGCCATGCCCTCCTCCAGGAGATCTTTCCAAACCAGGGAACAAACCCAGGTCTCCCACATTGCAGGCAGATTCTTTACTGTCTGAGACACTACACTAAGGAAGCCCAATGATGGAGTAGTACATGAGAAAAGATGTGTCAATACTATACAAGGACACCAAGGTTTGAGGCATGTGTCTCTCTGCCTAAGGATGCAGTGCAATCACTCATGCTTGGTCCTTGAGCTACAGAGAAGCCACAATCCCATGGAAGAGCAGAATCATCTGTCTTGGAGGGTCTAGGATCAGGGTGTGGCCAACAGACCCAGAAGTAGGGTCTGCAGGTGGATTGGGGAGTTAGAGGGAAAGGGACACTTGTTACAGTAGCATAGTGTAAGGATAAGGTCTTTTTAATATATATTTTATCATTAATTTATAGTCTTTTGGGGGGCTGTGTTGGGTCTTCACCACTATGTGGGCTTTTCTCTAGTTATGGCGACTAGGGGCTACTCTCTAGTTGTGGTATGCAGACTTCTCACTACAGTGGTGTGCAGACTTCTCACTACAGTCGCTTATTTTGTGTAGAGTACAGGCTCTAGGATGTGCAGGTTTTGGCAGTTGTGGCTTCCAGACTCTAGAGCACATAACTCAATAGTTATGGGGCATGAGCATAGTTACTGCATGGCATGTGGGTTCTTCCCAGATCAGGAATTGAACCCATATGTCCTGCATTGGCTGGTGGATTCTTTACCACTGAGCCACCCAGGAAGCACAAAGATAAGGTCTAATCCCAGGAAGAGGTTCTTTCTCTAGTCATACTTACAGGAAATTAAAGACCCTGCAAGGGAACCCAGAGACTCCATCATCCCAGGTGATGATGCAAAACCAAGCTCAAGCCACAAGACAATATTCTGAGCCAAGCAGTGAGCCTGTAAGGATACCCATGCCTCAGATCCCTAGCCATGTCTTTGGTGAATAGAAGACAGGTCTACAGTCATGGTGGAAGCAACAGTAACAGAAAACATTCAGGACACTAGTGAGGTTTTTGCCTGAGGCAAAGGGGTACCTGGTGTGTCCCTTAATCATCTCTCAGGCTGATAGCAAAAAGCTTTAAGAAATATTCCTTGAGGATGCTGTGAGAATCCTAATATTGCCTTGTTCACATCCCCCGACACTAGAGCCATCTTAGAAAAGCAGAGATTTCCTTTTGTACCTCTCAGTGCAAGTGAGAAGAAGTGTCATCTTGGCTAAAGCTAGTAGAGGCATGAGGCCTCAGATAGCTCTCCTGGGGACCATGAGCATTTCAGCACCCCTCATCCACTCCACTACAGCCCAGTTGTAGCTGCCACTGTGTTCATTTCCAGAGGGTGGAACATAGTACCTAATGACACCTAGGACCAGTCCAGGAGAATCACAGTAGGGCTAATTAACTGTAGAGTATTTTGACTCCATGGTAAAGAATCTGCCTGCCAATGCAGGAGAAGCAGGAGACTCAGGTTCAATCCCTGGTCTGGGAAGATCCCCTGGAGAAGGAAATGGCAACCCACTTCGGTATTCTTGCCTGGGAAATCCCATGGAGAGAGGAGCCTACCAGGCTACAGTCCATGGGGTTTCAAAGAGTTGGACACAACTGAGTGACTGAGAACATGGCTGAGAATTAGAAGCTAATACAGGAGTAGCTGACATAAAATCAAGAAAAGAAACCAAAATCTTCATGACGAAATTTGCTCAACCCCATTATCTACATGTCAGTGAGTATGGAAAGAGGGCATAGAGGTTAAATGAGCCCAGCCCAGTTCTCTGCTTCAAAAACACTCACAATATAGCTGAAATACATAGGTGGACACGAGTTAAGTGGTAGAACAGGGCAGGGGCCAGAGAAAGGCCACAGCAAGAACTCTGGCAAGCTGATGGCAGGAAACAGGGTGGGGGTCAAACTTGGTTGTCTAGAGTAAGCAGATGATTGGGGTGATGGAAGATGGTTGGAGGGGGAGCAATGGACCAAGCATCACACTAAAGAATCATAAGATGATGAGGCTGGTTATTGGAAGAGGTCAAACTCATGGCCTTCCAAATCCTGGATGTCTTTTTGATACAATGACTCTGAACAGGCCACCTTGTCTTCATAGAACATTAGCTTCTATATTAGCACACAGTTGGTTTACAACCGGGACTGGAAAAGATCTACCTTTCTGTCTGAGACACCTAGAGGTCTGGCTCTGACACATGGCCAAGATAAGGGCAATGAGATTTATGATGGGGAACACAAACATTCAGTCCATACAGTAACCATCCAGGAAACATGCTCCTGAACACTACCTTCTCTGTCCTTCTCAAAGCAACCACTGCCCTGACTTCTGACCCCGCACAGTAGTTTGGCTTGCTTTTGAACTTTTTATAGTTAGAATTACACAGTATATATGCTTTTGTATGTGTGAGATTCATTCATGTTGTTATGTGTAATTGCAGCTTATTCATTTCTGTTACTGTATAGTATTCCATTGCATGAATACACAACTATTTGTTCATTAGTTTTTCAGTTTTTGATGACCTGAAAATATAAATATTTTGGTACACATACCTAGGGTTAGGATTGCTGTTTCCCAGCATTTGCATATATTTAACTTTAACAAATTTCATCAAATGGCTTTATAAATTGTTTGTAGCAATTTACACTCCTACCAACAATGTGTGAGAGTCAGCCATGGTAAAAGTATTTATCCCACAGAAACTGGCAATTTCTACAAATCACACTTTCTTTCCTAGTGGGCCAGTTGTTAAATAGTTACCAGTAAACACACTGCCAATACCCACTGTCACAAAAACTTCGTATGTTTTTCAATTCTTGGTATTATCAGTCTTTTTCTCCCCTCAAAAGAAATAATGAAAAAAAAATTAGTTCCAAATTTTAATTGAATGTATTTTAACTCTAATACAAGACAGAATTTAGAGGTTTTATTTTATTAAGATTAAAATTAATATAACATTGTAAATCAACTATTCTCTAATAAATTTTTTAAAAGATCATATATACAAGCATATATCTTTTACATTCTATACACATATACCTGCTGGGGTCCAGCCCCAGCGGGTCCATGGGTCCTGAGGGATGAGCAGTGTCAGCGAAGTACTGAGGTGAGTCAATGTGTTGGAGCAGTCTCTCTCTTTATTGTTGTTGGTTTACAGTTTTATACCCAAAAAACATCCCCATTACATCACCTATCATTCTATACAATCTTTTATTTTCTATCTTCCATAACAACCTTATCATTGAGCTCACTCCCCAATCTATCATTGAAACATTCCCCTTGCAGAAGTCAGATTTCTGCGTAATCAGACTGGACAATAATATGTTAACTATTTGATTGTCTTCAGCATACTTTCATCTTACCAGATGCAGCTGTGTGGAGGATTGTGGGAAGGGCTAGGTTTGAAACTGTTTCTACTCTAGTAACCTCAACCACTGTCTGTCTCATTCTGTTCTGACACTCCAGTTCTTATGAGGAAAGGGGACAATGAGACAGTCTAGCAGCACTGCTTTAGCAATAAAACCCTATACCTTATATAACTACTATAATGAATTCCTATGTCTACATTATCCTAAAGCAATCAATGTGCCCAACTATACTGGCTACAGTTATGAGCATTCCTAAGTCCCATCCTGCCTATGTCCCAGGGGAAGGGGACCGACCTTCCCAGATTCTCTGGTTGATAAGGTCTGGGGGAATTATCTCAGAATGAATTCTTTCTAACTGGGACTGACCTACTGAGATGAGCTAATGTTCCAAGCATGAACAGAACTCCCAAGAAAAATACCAGGAGGGGCCTTGCCCCGGGATGCCCCGATAAGGAAAATCCACTTTGCAGTTTCCTTCTCAGTCTCGTGACTTTGTCATCCTAGCAAGGGGGCATCCTGACTTCTCCCAGCATCTCCCCCTTTTTTGTTTTTTAAGATGGTAGTATGGAGTTCAAGGGAGACCTCCTTTATGCTCTTGCTTATGATTCTGACAATGACTGGAAGCAGAAGGAAAACTATTAGAACCACAGCAATAATTATTCCTATATTCATCATTGTTAGGAGGAGGCTCTTATGGGAAACAAAATCAGAGAGACTTTTAAAGAAAGAGTCAGCTACGCCAACGACAGAATAGTCTAACTCTGACTGGCCTGTATCTTGGATTTATTTATGTAACTTACTTAGATCTATACCAACGTCTGACTGATTCCATATCCCAAGGACATGATTTTGTATTTGTTCACAAGAATACACTGACTGACTTTCAGAGGAGTAACTTTCAGAGTCATTTGTATTCTACATGACACCAGAGAGACAATCTTACTTTTAAAGCTGTAAGCTCCTGACCTATCTGTAGAACTGCTTCCTCTAAAGCATCTACCTTAGCTTCCAACTTTATATCTCTTCCTACCTTAGCTTCCAACTATATCTCTCTCCAATATTATCTCTTGGGTAGCTAAGGCTAGGGAGACATTCTTTGAGAGCTGATTGACATGCTCAGCAGTGTGTACTTGTCGAGAGAGAGAGACCACAGCAACAGTAATAGAGGTGATTGCCATAATGAGTGCAAAAACCCCTAAGAAATGCAGACCAATAAATCTTTTTACACGAATCAACTGATTTTCTATTTGTTGCAAAGCCAAAAGACTATAATTATCATACCAAGACGTGGTACAATTAACTGGAACCATAGATGGGGGAGGCGGCCTTTTAAGAATGACTATAACCTGAGCCTCTGATCGAGGGTTAAGACAACTAGATAGAGTACAGTGGTCACAATAAGTAATAGTAAGTCCACCGGCATGATTAGGATAGATTTGTAATTGATTAAAATCCTTAGCAAACAAGAATACAAAAGGAGCAGGAAGACACACTTGTATGTTATAAGCTACATTATTATGAGGCCTAGTAAGGGTTATGGGAGCAGTTTCTGCCACAGCCCTCCAGAGCTGTGGTTGCCAGGTAGTCACATTATTTATGTTTATTGAGAGCATTGGAGGAACAAAACCTACTGACAAATAAAGGCCAAGGGACAGTTTTATTATTCCAATTAACAAATCTGCTAGTATAGTTTTTACAGTTTTTGGGTCGCAGGATGGATCTGGACTGCTCCAGTCATGAGCCTTTAAAGGGCCTCCAGGAACCTTGAGGTCAATTTTGGAATTATAAGTACATTCTACATGTGGAGCCATGACTAAGGCTGACTCCAGACCATCTATCTTTTGTCTTATTCCAAAGTTCAGATGGAGACCCTGTACACTTAGGATATGGTCCAGGAGCTATGGCAGTAATCTTGTTATAAGGATCTAAAACTCCTAGTCATCTTAATAAAATGGATCAAGCATATCTTCTAGAGGGGTTAGGCTTGGGGGTGTTTTCCGAGATTGGAGAATCAGTAATGATAACTTTAATAGAAACCCCTATGCAACCATCTTTGGATTGGACTATCATTTTTCTTGCACCACTATTAGCAAAGTTAAAACACACGGGTGTTCCATGAGAGAGGCCATAGAATGTAAAGTTATTATTAATTGGTGCCCTCCCATAGGGGTATGGGCTAGCTATATCTTGCTCCTAGTAATCTCGGGTGGGTAGAAGTAACAGAGCTTGGTGTCTCTCCCCAAGTAAAGACCTGGAAAAGAGGAGGACCTGGGAAATAAGCCCAGTAAGTATTTCCCATAGTAGCATTACAGGACATTACCTGGCAGGCAAGCAAAGCAAGCATAGCAACAAAGATTGTCTCTGGTCTTTTCAGGCCCCCTTGTCCTTCGGGGAGTTTCTCAGCCTCTAGTGAAAGTCTCTTGATTTGGCTCCAGGTCGGAAGGTCAGCAGCATGAGTAGATGCGGCTGGTGGTCTGGGTCTCGATCGTCTGGGCCAAGGCTGGGGCTGTGGTGAATTTTATTGGTCATGCGGTGGTCTTTGCTGGCTTTCTTGTAATATCATTCATGTCATTTTCTGAATCTGTGGATCGGTATCCTCAGGAGGCCGGGATGGTGTTTGACGTGAAGGAGAATTTCCATATGGTGGCGGGTGAGGAAGGAACAATGGTGGTCTTGGCCTCTTTCTTGGAAAGTTTCATAATGGTGGGAGATACCTCTCCATGGTGGCGAATCAGTCGGTCAGGAATCCAGAGTGGAGCATCTGCGTCCTGGGGGAAAACACAAGCAAATCCTCGACCACTGGTTAGTAAGATATCAGGTCCCTTCCATTGTCCTGAAAGGAGATCTTTCCACTTGACTAAAGGTTTTGGTTTATTGTGTTCCGGATTCCAATGCCTGTACATTGCTGTATTTCTTTGATTACCTGTGTTAAGGTTGTTTATAACAAAGAGAATATGTTGTAGTATGTGATGAGGGGAAGTATATTTAAATTCTCCCTCTTGTAATTTTATTATTTGATTTCTGAGAGTTTGATGCTCCCTTTCCAATATAGCCTGCCCTTGAGAATTATAGGGTATCCCAGTGGAATGAGAACTTCCAAATTTACTGCAGAAGTCCTGAAATGGCCTAGAGGTATAAGCTGGAGCATTATCAGTTTTTAAAGCTTTTGAAATCCCAAGATAAGAAGAGCAAGCAAAGAGATGTTGCACAACATCCTTGAAGGCTTCTCCTGAGCAGGCAGTAGCTACAATTACATGAGAAAAGGTATCTACGGTTACATGTACAAAGGAAATTTTCCCAAAGGAAGGTATATGGGTAACATCCATTTGCCACAGAACATTAGGTAGCAAACCTCGGGGTTTACTCCCATGGGCAGGGTTTGTATTTGAGTTGGGCATTGTGGGCAGCTGTGGACAATTTCTTGAGCTGTCTCTCTTGGGATGTGGAATTGATATCTCAAAGTTGTGGCATTTTGATGATGTAAAGAGTGAGACTTTTTTGTTTTCTTTAAGACCAATCTCACTAGGGGTCGAGTTAACAGATCAACCTTTTCATTTGCCTCATGCAAGAGACCAGGTAATCTAGAATGTGCTCGAATATGTCCGACATAAAATGGCAACTTTCTGCTCCAAATCTGTTTTTGTAGCTGATTTAAAAGGTCAAAGATAGTGGTTTTACTTTCAGGGAGAGAGGCAGTTTCCATATGGGGAAACAGCCTGACCACATACTGTGAATCCGAGAGCAGGCTAAAAACTTCTCTTTTAGGATAACAAAGGCCCGTATTACTGCAACTAATTCTGCACGTTGAGCAGAGGTTTATCCTGTTTCTAAGGTTTGTTACCTATCAGGGAGAAGAATTGCAGCCTTGCAATTTGAGGAGCCGTTGTAAAGACTATAATGGCTTGTGGCATAGGAGTATTTTGGCATTGTTCGGGAAATATGACAGGATGTCTTGACATGAATTGTAGTATAGGGCTCTTAGGCAAATGATGCAGAATCTCCCCTGTGAAGGAGCTAATTACCACTTGCCAATCTTCATTAAACTGTAATAGAGCTAAAAATTGGTCTTTATTATAAGGGATCACAATTTCAGTAGGCTCTTTTCCAAATAGTTCCACACTTCTTGTTCTACCTTTAATTATCAGTGTGGCTACTAAAGAGGGATATGGGGCTACAACCTTTTTTGCTGTAGCTGATAAATATAACCATTCAAGGGGCAAATCTTGCCAGAGTACTCCTGTAGGGGTCATGGGAGTTGGGAGAACTAGTAATTCCCAAGACTGAGCATAGTCTACTCGGGATAAATAACAATTGTTTAAGTTTTGTTCTACTATTTAGAGAGCCTCATTTCCTCCTGCTGTAAGGGTCCTAGAGGAAGTGGGATTTGAGTCGCCCTGTAGGATATTAAATAAGGGCTTTAATTGGGCAGTGGTGATGTTTAAATATGGCCTTATCCAATTAATATCTCCTAATAGTTTTTGAAAACCACTTAAGGTTTTTAAGGAATCTTTCCTTAACTGAAAGGGAGTGTGAGATACAGTTTGAGTATTTAAGAGCCTTCCTAGGTAGGTGATAGGAGGATTAGTCTGAATTTTTTCAGCAGCTATTTTTAATCCCCACTGAGTCAAGGCCAAAGTAAGTGACTGCAGGACCTTCTGCAATAAAGCCCGGTCAGGGTGAGCCAGTAGAATGTCATCCATGTAATGGATGATATATACTTGAAGGTATTGAGCTCGAATATTGGATATGGCTTGATCCACACATTTTTGACATAAAGTCGGACTATTTTTCATACCTTGAGGGAGTACTTTCCATTAGAACCTCTGATGAGAACGCTTAAAATTCTCTGAGGGAAGGCTAAATGCAATTTTTTTCCTATCCTGGGGGGGACAAGGGAATGGTGAAAAAACAGTCCTGTAAATCTATAACAATAACATTACTTTACTTTCTTTTGGAACCAAAACGGGTGAGGGGGAGGCCTGGCTGAAGAGCCCCCATATTTTCCATAGTTGCATTAACAGCTCTTAAATCCTGTAACAGTCTCCACTTCCCTGATTTTTTCTTGATCACAAAGATAGGGGTGTTCCAAGGGCTAGTAGAGGGTTCAATATGTCCTGCTGTTAACTGTTCCTGAACCAATTGCTTAGCCACTGCCAGTTTTTCAGAAGTCAAAGGCCATTGTTCTATCCATACCAGGGTATGAGATTTCCAAATAATAGGGTCGGCAGCATGAACAATGACCTGCATTATAAATTTGGATAGCCAAGTCCTTGCCTGCCAGTTCGAGGTTGCAGTTGAATGGGCTCCCAAAGTCCTTGCTGTTCTTTTCTCAATCCTTGATTGGGATCATATTTCATTTGTAACATTTGAGAAGTAACCTTATCATCAAGGCTGAATAATAGCACAGCCATTTAAGACAATATGTCTCACCCCCACAGAGTGAAAGGAAAAATAGGTATAACATAAGGTTGAAACTTTCCATTTTGACCTTTATCCCCAGCCCAAGCTAGTATTTGTGCAATTTTGACTAAAGAAGGTGCTCTACCCAGGCCCACAAGTTCACTTTCTGTGGTTTGTGTGGGCCAGGCATTGGGCCAATCTCTCCCTGCTATGGAAGAAATATCTGCACCAGTGTCTAGCAGGCCCTTAATTTTCTTTCCAGCTACTATTAACTCCTTAATAGGCTAATTGTGGGTAACTTCTTGAATCCAAAAGGCCATATCACTAGATCCAAATCCTTTTTCCTTTCTAGGTGTCCCAGTAGCTGTTTTTCCGAGATTATGGTATAGCTACAAAAGCAATTAAGCTATCCTTTGTCCTTTATAAATTTGTTGAGTTTTATGCGGAGGGGATATCATAACCTGTATTTCTCCTGTATAATCAGAATCTACTACTCCAGGGATAACTGTAAGTCCCTGCATAGACATGGAGCTCCTTCCCAAAATGATTCCAACCACTCCCTCAGGAAGAGGTCTCCTGACCCCAGTAGGCAATGTAATTGTTGGTGAATCAGGGGTTAATATTGTTGAGGTGGTGGAACTGAGGTCCAGTTCTGCACTGCGTGGAGTAGCTCTGTAGAGTTCTGAGACGGGATGAAAGGAATGAATGGGTTGTGCTGGTTCTGGACTGTTGCCCCAATTATTGGTGGGGCCTGAGACTGGCCCCTCAGCCTTTTTCCCAACCCATGATTGGAAGTGGGAGGGATCTCTCTTGTTTGTAGAGGGGTACCATCCTTATGAAATTTATATCAGCAATCTTTAGCCCACTGAAGTCCCTTTTGGCAGCAAGGACAAGGCGTTTGTGGGGGATTCCCTTGAGGTGATCCAGAAACAGGGGAAGAAGTAGGGTTTCTTTGGGGGCATTCCCTACTAAAATGATCTGACATTCCACAGGAGAAACAGTTACTTCCCAAAGAGTATCCTCTGGGGTTTCTCGGAGAATTACTGTTTCCAGATTTTAAAATCATCTGCACATGTTTGGAATTAGGCTCTCCCCTCAGAGCTGTGGCTATAGCCACACCTTGAACAAAGGCAGGACTCACATCAGAGCAGCTTTTGATGTAATCTGTTAAGCTGCCAGATTTCCTGATAGGGCACAGTATTGCCTGACAGGTATTATTGGCATTTTCAAAAGCTAGTTGCTTAATCAAAATCTCAGAGGCCTCAGGGTTAGTTATTACATGACTGACAGCTTGTATCAATCTTGATACAAAGTCTTCATAAGGTTCCTCTGCTTTCTGTTTAACTCCTGCCAAAACTGAGGCATGATCAGTACCTTGGGGAAGTGCCCTGCAGGCATTTACTGCACACATAGTTACTTGCTCTAGTGTCCTCTTATCTAGGTACATTTGATCTTTTACCTGATCATACTCTCCTGTTCCGGTCAAATGTTCTACAGAGATACCTCTGATACTATGCCTCTTATTAGCTACTACCTGCTTTCTAGCTAAATCTTCATATTCAGTTTTCCAGAGTAAATATTGTCCTCCTGTTAGGCAAGCCTTAGCAGCCTGTTTCCAATCATAAGGAGTCATCCACTGAGAAGCTAATGAATCCACGAAAGTTAAAGTAAACGGAGCCTGAGGCCCATATTGGCTGCAAGCCTCTTTTAGTTCCTTAAGTAGTTTTACAGGTAGGGGCTCCCATATGGGGTCATTCTCCCTCTGGTTCCAAGACCACAGGAAAGGCTGCTGCAAACTGTGGGTCATCCTCATCGAGCCCATGACCCCTTCTTGGAGGCGGGGTCCTATGGGGAGAAACTCTTCCTAAGACTGCCACAGATGGTGGAGGAGGTGATGGCCTTGGCGGCTGTGAAGCAGGGACCATCAGTGGGGCTCTAGAAGTTCTCATTCCTGTCCATGGATTTTCTTTTGTTCCATTTTTGTGGGGTTTTTTCCTTTCTTTGTCTTTTAGTCGCCACCATTTTGGACTCCTTTTTCCTCTTCTAACTACCTAACACTTCTAAACAGTCCAAAGCTGTTAAAATGGAATATTGATGATCTTTCAAGATATTTCTCAGGGAATCAGGAGGGAGGAGGGAGGGGGGTTCTGGAGGGGGAGCATATGTAAACCCATGGCGGTTTCATGTCATTGTATGGCAAAACTAATTAATTAATTAATTAATTTTTTAAAAAAGATATTTCTCAGTTCTGTGGTTTTTTCTGCCAAAGTATAGATATTAGATATAAAGATATAGATACATATATTTGATTGGGAATATGGTAGCTGATAGACCATTTTTCATAAATTTCTATATTACAGCAAAGAAAATGGATTTTATTATCTGTCCATGAAAATCCAAATTACTTGCATGAAACTTCAAAATAATTTATTCATTGTTATGGATCATCCAAATAAACAGTCATTAAAAGTGGCTTGTTTGTTGAAATGATTTTTAAACAATGTATTTTTAAGTGTTTCAAGTGATTCTGTCATGTTTTATACCATAAACAATAGAATATTGTATGTGTGTTTTCCTTACCTGAGATTGTATCTTTTTAAAAATATATATATTTGTTGATTGATTGGCTGTGCTAGGTCTTCACTGCAGCCTGTGGGATCTTTAGTTGTGGCATGCAAACTCTTAGTTGCCACTTGTGGTATCTAGTTACCTGACTGGGGATGGGATCGAACGTGGCGCCCCTGCCTTGGGAGTGAGGAATCTTAGTCACTGGACCACCAGTGAAGTCCCTGAGTTTGTATCTTTAATGCACATCCATTTCTGAAACTCATCCAGTATTATGAACGTTTCCTTAATGCTTTCTCAGCCTTTGTTTCATTCGTTCAACTATTTTTCTCTATAAGTATTTCTGAGATAATGTTACTGTTTGTATCATTAGCTAGGAAATCTGGAAGAGATGCAAAAATAAGAAATAAAATAAATCAAATGAAAGCAGTGAGTTTCATATTGGTTTTTGTAGGAACTATTGAACAGAAGTATTTGAGACACCTTCTTCCATCTAGATCTGCTGCTCTTCAAAGAGAATGACATGATGAGTCAGTGATGGTTATCCCTGCTTGTGTCAAAGGACTCAACACATGGCATCATTCTTAACACTTAAGATAGATCCTTCTAGGGAGGGGGGTTCTGGAGGGGAAGCATATGTAAACCCATGGTGATATCATGACATTGTGTGGCAAAAACAATAAAAATAAATAAATAAATTTTAAAAAAAGATAGATCCTTCTAAGAATTTGACAAACACGGGCTGTTCATCATTTTAACAAACATTTAGTAAACCAAATGAAGTTGAGTGGGTAAAGGGGGGATAAAATAGAGTTTCTGTGATAAAAAGTTATAAGAAAGGAGGAGCAATCAGGTGAAAGGCTGCAAACTGCTTAGAGACCTTGAGTCAGAGCCACTCAGCTGAGCACTCCCAAATTCACAACCCTCAGAATGTATATGAGATAACAAAAACGTAGTGTTTTAGTTTAGATTTCAGAATCCAGACAATGCCACCTCCCATTGTGTAAAAAGCCATGATTGGAAGTGAAGGAAGAAGGCAAAATGACCAATGGCATTTTCTTTATGTCAAATTCTACATATTACTGGGTTTCTTGGCTAACAGCTTTGGTGGGGAAAGGAAAGCAATAAAGAAATTAAACTAGAATTTAGAAAATTACAAAAAAAACTTAATCTGAGGAGGTTCTGAATCTCAGCAGTTACCATAGGCAAAAAATACTAGGACAAAATTTGAGATTAGGATCAGGAATTTTCCTGGAATATAGGTTGTTTTGTAGTTGAAGGGGAGAAAAATATACCTGTTTGCATACAGATAATTTTAAGCATTTTTGTTTGTTTGTTTTTTAAGAAACAGATATGGGGAAAGTTCTGAAAAGTGAGTATAAATTACCATTATGTAAGAGATGTTTACATTTAAAAAGGAGATCTACTTTTGGAGGACGTCTCCCTTTCTGTACCAGGATGACACTAATTTTCGAGAAACTTACCAACTAGAAGGCAAGGACTAACAACTTTACCCTCATTTTCTGTACTTTTCCTGGTAACCTCCCATAACTGACTTTCCTCCTCCCAACATCTTCTGTCTTCAAGCTGTTGGAGATATTTAAGGTGGTGGCTTAGTCCATTTTAGGGAGATACTCTGTTTTCCTGGGTCTCTCACAGGTATACTGGAATTCTCAATGCTTCTTTCTGCTTTCCTTCTGTTAATCTTTTTACTACAGGTGTATCTTAGCCAAGAAGCTGGAAACGAAGAGGGAGAATTATTTTTCGTCCCCACATACTAGATCTGTTCTTGTTGTTCAGTCACCAAGTCATGTCTGACTCTTCGTGACCCCGTGAGCTGCAGCATGCCAGGCTCACCCATCCTGCAGGTAGATCTAATACATAAAACATAACACAAAATAAAATGCAATATTATCAGAGTGAGTTAACAATCTTGTGTATTTTTGTTCTGTAGTACCATCTAAGACTTGGAATTTGAGGTACAGGGAAATAGACAATGTATGTGGAAAAGACAGAAACTAAGTTGGATGCCCTTTTATATGGTTCATGAGGTTCTCATGGCAAGTATACGGGGTGGCTTGCCATTCCCGCCTCCAGTTTTGTCAGAAATCTCCACTACATCCCATCTGCCTTGGATTCGTATGGAATGGCTCACAGCTGCATGGCATGGCTCACAGCTGCATGGCGTGGCTCACAGCTGCATGGCATGGCTCACAGCTGCATGGCATGGCTCACAGCTGCATGGCGTGGCTCATAGCTTCACCAAGTTACACAAGCCCTGTTGCCACAGCAAGGCAGTGATCCGTGAAGGTGGAGCACTGAAGAATTGATGTCTTCCAACTGTGGTACTGGATAAAACTCCTGAGAGTCCTTTGGATAGCAAGTATATCAAATATTAAGGGAAATCAACCTCAAGGGTAATAAACCTTGAATACTTTTTGGAAGGACTGATGCTGAAGCTGAAGCTCCAGTATTTTGTTCATCTGATATGAAGAGATGACTCATTGGAAAAGTCCCTGATGCTGGGAAAGATTGAGGACAGAAGGAGAAAAGAGCATCAGAGGATGAGATGGCTGGATGGCATCTCTGATGCAATGGACATGAACTTGGGCAAACTTCAAGAGATGGTGAGGGACAGAGAGGCCTGGCGTGCTGCAGTCCATGGAATCATAAGGAGTCAGACATGACTGGGTGACTGAAAGATGACAAGCTGGATATAATCAGGAATGTTTTCTTGGAACATTTACAATACACATGAGGAGAGAGTTATTTGGGAGAGAGAAAGGAGAAGCCTGGAGGAACAGTCTTTACTTAAAGCATGTAAGGAGGAAGAGGTGTGAAGAAATAGAAATCAGAGCTAAACTGTAGAAGGAAAAATGGAATAGGGTGTTACAAAATTATGGATACTTCAGCTTGGTTCAATATATAATAAAATATAATTTGACATAAACTCACATTTTTATCTTACTCTTGGCCCAGCAAAGGCTACTAGAATCTCTTTGATTCAATATTACTGCTGGGTAGAAATTCAGATGCTGAGGTAAATAAGGATTTTGGTAAAGGTAGTTTAAGTGGAAATATTTCCTATTTTATCCAATACTGGCAATCTTTTTTAAAAAATGTATTTATTTGGCTGCAAGAGGTCTCAGTTGGCATGAAATTTCTTTCATTGCAGCATGCATGTTGGGGTCCTTTAATGGACCGGGAGGGACTTGGTGGTCCAGAGTCAGCGATAAGAAAGTGAGAGAGAGAGAGAAAGACAGAAAGACACGGGGACCCAAGCCTCTGGTGGAGGAAGGGTGATTTAACGATCTTACTGTGAGTATATATATGTTGTTGTACAAGAAATTTCTTTTGACAATGATAAAGATCAGAAAACCAAACATACAGCAACTGTTACCAAAGGAACAAGGGGATAATAATGGTCACAAGGTCAGGAAACAATCCATATCTCAAGAAAGAAAATCAAGACTAAGCAGTTCTGTTGTAAGGAGAATATTTACAGGAGATTCAAGCCTGTCTCTTTCTATGACCTCAGTCCTGGGAATGGTGTGCCGTACCACTGATAAGGAACAGAGGGCTTATGAGAAACAGCACGTAGGAATCCTCCTGTTAAAAATTCCCTAATACATGCAGACTCTCTAGTTGTGGCTCAGGGCCTTAGTTGGTCTGAGGCATGTGGAACTTCAGTTCCCAGACCAGGAATCAAGCCTGTGTCATCTGCATTGCAAGGTTGATTCTCAATCATTGGACCACAAGGAAATCTCTGATGCTGGAAATGGTGTCTGTGTTTAAGTTACAATCTTAATGAAAATCACATCATTTTATTATCTACTTTAATGGATGTAAGTGATTAAGGAGATTAAGTTATTAAGGTATTAGTCTAATACCAGGGAATACCTTGAAAAATCTTATTCCAAGTAAATCTATTATCTAATTCATCACCTTTATCTTTAACTGTTTCCTTTAGAAGTGCATTAAAATTATGCAATTTGTTAAGGAAAAAAGGGACAAGAAGGCTGAAATCTGTATTAGTCATTTATTATCAAATCATAGACATGTCAATAAATTAATTTCACTGGCTAAATCAAGGTTTTTAGTTTTATTGTTTTTATGGTCATCAAGAGCCTCTTCATAAGGGTGAAAGAAGAAAGTGAAAAAAGTGACTCAAACTCAACATTAAAAAAAACTAAACTAAAATCATCACATTTGGCCCCATAATTTCATTGAAATAGAAGAGGGAAAAGTGAAAGCACTGGTAGATTTTATTTCCTTGGGCTCCAGAATCACTGCAGATGGTGACTGCAGACATGAAGCGTCTTTTAAGATGCTTGCTCCTTGGAAGAAATGCTATGATAAATGTAGACAGCACATTAAAAAGCAGAAACATCACTTTGCCAACAAAGGTCTGTACAGTCAAAGCTATAGTTTTTCCAGAAGTCATGTACAGATGTGAGAGTTGGAACGTAAAGAATGTTGAGCCCTGACGAATTGGTGATTTTGAGCTGTGGTTCATTAGAAGACTCTTGAGAGTCCCATGGACTGCAAGGATATCCATCCAGTCCATCCTAAAGGAAACCAACCCTGAATATTCAGTTACAGCTGTAACTGAACTTCCAATAGTTTGGTCATTCTAATGAACTGATGCTGAAGATGAAGCTCCAATGCTCTGTCCCCTGATGTGAAGAACCAACTTATCAACATTGATGATGGGAAAGATTGAAGGCAAAAGGAGATGGGGGCAGCAGAGGAAGGGATGGTTAGATAGCATCACTGACTCAATGGACATGAATCTAAGCAAACTCTGGGAGATAGTGAAGGACTGGGGAGCCTGGCATGGTGCAGTCCATGGGGTCACAAAGAGTTGGACATGATGTAGTGACTGAACAGCAATTAATTCACTTGAATTTTCTTGCAAAATATATTATGGGAAAGATAAACATGTATGATATTATATTTTTGTAGGTATATACTATAAATAGCTCTTGTTACTTTATTCAGCATGTGCATCTAATACAAAAGGTATTAGAAGGCTATCAAATAATTAATAGTAAATATTTTTCTATTCATTATCCAGATACAAATAATTTTAGCTTGTTAAACCATTTTTTAGCATCCAGAAGGTAATGTTTGTCCTTCAGAGAAATTTTTTATAGGAAACAACTCCAGGGAGGCTTTCCCAGATGTTGTCTATTTCATCTAAATTTGTAGTAGCACATAGAGCTCAACTGATAGAGACATTTCAAAAAGAGATATTTAAGGTAGGTAAGCATAAATTTGGGCTTCCCTGGTGACTCAGTGGTAATGAACCTGCCTGCCAGTGCAGGAGACACAAGAGACATGGGTTTGATCCCTGGGTCAGAAAGATCCTTTGGAGTAGGAAATGGAAACTCACTCCAATATTCTCACCTGGGAAATCCCATGGAGAGAGGAGCCTGTTGTTCTACAGTCCACAAGGTCACAAAGAGTCAGACTCAACTTAGCAACTAGCCAACAACCATCAAATCATAAATTAACAACAACAACAACAAAACTTTAGAAATAATGTAATATTTGATTTGAGCATCCGGTTATAATAGTCACATAGCAACTAAATTATAAGAAAAACTTGACTGTCTTGTAAACTAAAAAGTGATTCTATAGAAGTAACATTTAGATTTTATGCAGTTTTCTTTCTTGGTGTAAAGACACTGGCATATCTTTCCTCATGTGTGTGTGTTCAGTCACTCATGTCTAACTTTTTGTGATCCCACAGATTGTAGCCTGCCAGGCTCCTCTGTCCATAAATTTTCCTGGCTAGAATACTGGAATGAGTTGCCATTTCATACTCCAAATGTCTTTCTTTAAATTTCAACAAACATGATTTAATTTTCAAATATATAAAATGGAAGAGACTATTTTTTTTCCTACGGACTGAACTGAAAGTAATATCTCAGGATCTTTTTGGTTGAACTAGTTGCAGAGGAAAATGACCCACTGGGAGGGACAGAACACACAGTTTAAAGTCAGGTATGGGGACAGGCTACTCAAGGCATGGGTCTTGAAGTTGTGCACATTATCCCCAGGCACCTGTCCTGCTGCATTGTGGCCCCTTGGGGGTCACATCCAGGTGTGTCATGACAAGTAAACAGAGACAAGCCCTGATAGATGCAAGAAGGGAAAGGAGTAGAAGGCAGGCAGGGAGCTATGCAGGCAGATTTTGGTCAGTGGCAAGATCCTTAACCTTAAGTTCTTCCAGGGGGACACTCTAGAGACTTAAGGTGTTAAAGAAAATGTCATGACACTATACCCAGATAGATTATATCATTGGTCAGTTTTATAAGACTGCAATTTGTTAGCAGTAAGCCAGATTGGTTATTGGTATCCTGTGAATTGAAAGGTTGTTATTTTAGAAATAAGAAGAAATTATTATGGCAGTTGTATCCCAGCTAAGAATTAGAGAGTAGACTTGCTGATAACTTTATTCTTGTAATTTACAAAGACTTAGAAGATATGGTTAAATACCCAATACTCTATTGTGATTCTGAATCCAAGAATACTACTCTTCTAGGTGCTTAAAAACCTTCTGCATAATGCCAGGATTATCTCGATGAATCTCATGTTAACCATGCAATAAGCTTTATAAGATGGGCCATAGCACACGTATGAATGCATGCATGCTCATTGCTTCAGTTGTGTCTGACTCCTTGTGATCCTATGTACTACAGCCTGCCAGGCTGTTCTGTCCATGGGATTTTCCAGGCAAGAATACTGGAGTGGGCTGCCGTTCCCTCCTCCAGAGGATCTTCCTGGATTTAACCCACGTCTCCTGTGTCTCCTGCATTGTAGGAAAATTCTTTACTGCTGAGCCACCAGTATACATATATATATATATATATATATATACACACACATATATATACTGCCCAGATAGCTCTATTGGTATATATATATATTTGTGTGTGTTTGTGTAACTAAAGCATGTTGCACTGAAATTGAAAATACAGTTTTTGTTGTATGAGATTTCTCAAATACTTTTGATCAATCAAGCAAAAGATAAATTATTTTACAGGCATAATCCAATATAACAATTAGAAAACATTTTTGCTATGATGTAATTGAAGGTCTATATTTTTCATTTAGTCTATTAAGCATATTATTCATGGGTCAGAAGAAGAACCATATATTAAATACATTATTATCAAAGAATCAATAAATTTTTTGACAGCTTCATATCAGCCATGGATGATTTTGTGGTATAGGAATAGTGTTTCTTCAAAATATGACAGACAGGAATTTGTATTTTTTGGATTATTGGTTATCATCTATTAAGATACATATGCCTGTATCTGATCCTTGCCATGTATTTTTCCTTGTCATTATACAGTCTTTTGTCATCATGAGACATTATATACTCCCTGACTTAAATTACTCCCATTTATGTGTGGTAAGACTTTATATACACAAAGACACCTAAGTAGATTCAGCTATAGTCCCAAGAATAGTACTTAAGTATTTTTAAGCATTGTGGGGAATGTATGGTGTTTTATAGAAATGAGCATAAATGTAGGTTGATAATCCTTGATTTTAACCTTCAAAAATTAGCAAGCATTTCTGCTCAGCATATAAGTGAAGACAGTGATTAAAGTCAAAGATGATGAATGAAAATGGTGTTGCTTTGTTAAAATTAGCTTTTACTAAAATTAGTACTGACTTTGTTCTTTAAGCACTAATCAAGCTTACCATGTAAATGGTTGCCTCCTTTTCTTTAGAGTAGACTGCGTAAATGAAATAATATGATGATTTACTTCTCAGATTTCTCACTGGTCAGTCATTCTAGTGTATGTTTTATGATATCATTATATGAGCTAACTCAAGACGTTTATTGATAATATGACTAATAGGTAATTCAATCATTTTTATTACAATTATAGAATTAGAGCGTGCAAGTTGTCTATCATCAGTCATGAGTCCAAATTCGATCTGGTTTTAGATTTAAGAACTTACTCTCCTGTCAGAATGTATTTTTTTCATTTAACCCTTATGAATCTGACCTATAGTATTAGAGGTTCAGGGAAAAGAGTATAGGTGAGAATACGCTTTTTTTTTTTTTTTGTAGTTTAATGTTGGGCGCTTATGTGTCATATAGACAAAGCTGTGATCAAACGACAAGACTTTTTGTCTAAAGCCATTAATTTGGATTCCCAGCTATTAGTCTCATACTGCGCATAAAAGTACCCACACTTATTTATGATTCTTTAATTCTTCTCTCACTTAGGAGTTTGAGTGTCCAGCACTTTACAATGCCCTTTCCACATGTCTTTGCTGTGTTTGAAAGACAACGTATTTGCTATTACTAAATTGGAAGGATTACACTCTTTTTTTATTTTCTATTTCCATACAGATAGCAGAAGTATGTTCAAGGGGAAAGAGGGATTTGAACCTACCAAGAGTCTAACAGTCGAGATTTCTAAATTTTAGTGTCCTTCAGAAAATAAACTGACCAGTTCTCCAGTAACAGAATTATAAAAGAAGTCACATTATGATATGTCAGAAATATGGTGGAAGAAAATTGGGTTGAGGCTAAGCTCAATGACTTTTATTCCACATGAAAACTTTTAAAAATCATTCTTTCTTCTTCTTTTAAAAATCTCTTTTATGCTGTTCCTCCCCTCATCAGAGCAACATAGAACTAGTGTTGGAAATAGACTTTGGACAGAATTTTTGCCCTTCACTTTAAATTTCAAACTTTTGTATCCATCCACATCTTGTTCTCCAAAGTAGAATTCATTAACCATTTGTGTTATATTTTTATATAGGGATCATTCCTTTATTTCTAAGCAGCAATGTTTTAAGGGACAATATTATTCTGATATTTCAGGAATTCTAAAATTTTAGTACTGTACTTGTGTGAAACAAAGCTTCATTATTATCTCATAAATCAATTCACTAAGCAGTAAAAGCAAATGCACATGAATTCCTTACCAAAAGTAAGAATAGTAGCTTGTATTATTTTTTTTCTGCATAAGAATTACTCTCAAGTCTAGCAACTCAAAACAACTTAGGAGGGTCTATTAATGACTTGGTGGTTCTAGCTAACAGCCTCCTAATGCAATTTTAGTCAAGATGTAAGTTTGGAAAATAGAAGAGCTAAAAAGACATTTCTCCAAATAAGACATAGAGATGGCTGGTAGACACATGAAAAAATTCTCAGCATCAATAATAGATAAATGAAGATCAAAACTACAAAGAAGTACTACCTCATACTGGTCAGAATGGCCGTCATTAAAAAGTGTACAAATAACAAATCCTGGAGAGAGTATGGAGAAAAAGAGACCCTTCTATTGATAATGGGCATGTAAATTGGTACAACCACTATGGAGGATAGTGTAGAGGTTCCTCAAAAGAACTAAAAATAGAGTTGCCATATGATCCTGCCATCCTAACCTTGGGCATATAGCCAAGATATCTGCAGCCCTATGTTCACTGCAGCACTATTTATAAGAGCCAGAACTTAGAAACAACCTAAATATCCATCAACAGAGGAATGAATAAATAAGATATGGCACATATATACAATGGAATATTATTTAGTCATAAAAAAGAATGAAATGCCATTTGTAGTAATGTTGATGTAGCTAGAGATAATCATGTTAAGTCAAAGTAAGTCACAAACAGAAAGACAAATAACATGCTTGCTTGTTTGCTCAGTCTCTTCAGTCATGCCCGGCTTTGTGTGACCTTATGGACTGCAGCCCACCAAGCTCCTCTGTCAATGGGATTCCCCAAACAAGAATACTGGAGTGGGTCACCATGCCTCTTCCAGTGAATCTTCCCAATGCAAGGATCAAACCTACATCTCCTGTGTCTCTTGCATTGCAGGTGGGTTCTTTATCCACTGAGCCACCTCAAAAGCCCACCAAATACCATATGACATCCCTTACATGCGGAATCTAAAATATATGTGGAATCTAAAATATGGCACAAATGAACAGACTGGTTCCAAATAGGGAAAGGAGTACATCAAGGCTATATATTGTCACTTTGCTTATTTAACTTATATGCAGAGTACATCATGAGAAATGCTGGACTGGATGAAGCACAAGCTGGTATCAAGATTGCTGGGAGAAATATCAATAACCTCAGATATGCAGATGACACCACCCTTATGGTGGAAAGTGAAGAAGAATTAAAGAGCCTCTTGATGAAAGTCAAAGAGGAGAGTGAAAAAGTTGGCTTAAAACTCAACATTCAGAAAACTAAGATCATGGCATCTGGTCCCATCACTTCATGGAAAATAGATGAGGAAATAAGGGAAACGGTGACAGACTTTATTTTCTTAGGCTCCAAAATCACTGCAGATGGTGACTGAAGCCATGAAATTAAAAGATGCGTACTCCTTGGAAGAAAAGTTATGACCAACCTAGACAGCATATTAAAAAGGAGAGACATTACTTTGTCAATAAGGGTCCATCTAGTCAAAGCTATGGGTTTTCCAGTAATCACGTATGGATGTGAGAGTTGGACTATAAAGAAAGCTGGGTGCTGGAGAATTGATGCTTTTGAACTGTGGTGTTGGAGAAGACTTTTGAGAGTCCCTTGGACCACAAAGAGATCCAACTAGTCCATCTTAAAGGAGATCAGTCCTGAATATTCATTGGAAAGACTGATGCTCAAGCTGAAACTCCAATACTTTGGCCACCTGATGGGATGAACTGGCTCATCTGAAAAGACCCTGATGTTGGGAAAGATTGAGGGCAAAAGGAGAAGGGGACGACAGAGGATGAGATGGTTGAATGGCATCACCGACTCAATGGACATGAGTTTAAGTAAACTCTGGGAGTTGATAAAGGACAGGGAGGCCTGGCGTGCTGCAGTCACAGGTTGCAAAGGTTCGGACAAGACTGAGTGACTGAACTGAATGAAATAAATAGAAACAGACTCACAGATATAGATAACAGTCTTGTTGCCAAGAGGTAGGTACAGTGGGAGAGGAATGGATTGGGAGTTTAGGATTAGCAGTAACAAACTATTGTCTATAGAACTGATAAACAACAAAGTCCTACTATATAGCCCAGGGAAGTATACTAAATGGCCTGTGATAAACCATAATAGAAAATATGAAAGAGAACCCATATATATGTATAGCTGAATCACTTTGCTGTCCATTATAAATTAACATCGTAGTATAAATCAATTGTACCTCAATAAAATAAATTTTAAAAATGTCACTCTGGGTTACAACTAGATGAAAGCTAAACTAGGGATAGAAGTTCTACTTTCAAGAAACACCACTCACATGACTTGGCTTAAGGCTCAGTTGCTCATTTAGTGTTAGCATCTGGCCTCAGTTTCTTGTAATGTGGGCCATTTCATATGACTGCTCAGAACATGACAGTCAGCTTTCCCTGGAGTGACTGATCCGAAGAGAGAAAGCACCAAGGAAGCCACAGAGTCACAAAGATGACTTTTATGACCCAGTCTCTGTAGCTGCACACTAGCACATGTATCTTATCCTGTTCACCATTGGATGCAATACTCAAAGCCTAGCACAAGTTCTCTGGGAGGCAAGCAATAAGGGAGAAATATAAAAGAATTTAAACATTTTAAAACTACTATATGGTACTACAATTGATAATAGCTTCCATTTAATGACAGCGTATTATAAATAAGACAATATTCCCTATAAGCACAAAGCCGGGCTCTATGCCACTTTCCTTTCTTATTCCTTCACATTTGCCTGATTTCCACAAAAGCCCCTGCCATAGCACATCCTCACAAAGCTGTGCTAGCCATCTCTCCTTTGCTTCTTCTTACTGTCTTGGTTTAAAGGCCAACTTTTCTGTCTACTGATTTCATATGGGCTTTCTTTCATGAAATTATTCTGTTCTCCTCTCCTTTATTGAGTATGGGATTTGGTCTGCTGAGCCCAGAAACATCTGTTTGCTTTCCTAGACCAAAAAGATCAATAGGTTTACAGCCATTTGTTCACATGTGCTAAAAAATATTTCAAGCAATCCATAGCAAAGGATGAGAAAATAAAACTGTATTATTTACTATGCAATATGTGAAAGCAAGAGAATTGTGGAGGGCCATGAATTTTCCCAGATGTTTTGCAAACATCTGCAACTTAACTATAAAACCATATCTACAAATAAATGTCCTCAAAATATTCATTTTAGGGTTGAGGGCACTAAGACATACAGAGATGAAGTGGCCTGTCCAAGGTTATATTTCTAGGAAACAATGAGGGGGACTCAGTCCAGGAATTGTTGAGTTACCTATGTTAAGTTACAATGCTGCATCATCCCTTGACTATATCACAGTGCTTCCTCCATGCATGACACCATCTTTGCCAGCAATCCTGGCTCTATCTTTCATCACAATATCATAAGGTGTTCATCTTTTTCTCAAACCTTTGGCAAAAGGAGGGCACCCTGAAATTGCCTGAGTATACAGGTATAGGTGGTTTTCATTAGCAATCTTGGGTGGGGACACCAGAAAAGAGTGGACTCTACCTAAATTCAATAATAAAGAACAATATTGCTCAGGAACCTGAAATGTTAGGTCCATGAATCAAGGTAAATTGGAAGTGGTCAAATGGCAGAGAATAAGAGTAAACATCAACGTTTTAGTGAACTAAAATGGAATGGAATGGGTGAATTTTAAGTCAGCTGACCATTATATCTACTACTGTGGGAAAGAATCCCTTAGAAGATATGGAATAGCCCTCATAGGTAACAAAAGAGTCTGAAATGCAATCCTGGGGTGCAATATCAAAAATGACAGAATGATCTCTGTTCATTTCCAAGGCAAACCATACAATATCACACTAATCCAAGGCTATGCTCCTACCAGTAACACTGAAGAAGTTGAAATAGAACAGTTCCATGAAGACCTATAAGACTTTCTAGAACTAACATCCAAAAAACAAGAAGTTCTTTTCTTCACAGCGGACTGGAATGCAAAAGTAGTAAGTCAACAGATACCTGGAGTAACAGGCAAATTTGACCTTAGAGAACAAAATGAATCAGGGCAAAGACTAACAGAGCTTTGCCAAGAGAACGCACTGGTCATAGCAAACACCCTCTTCCAACAACACAAGAAAAGACTCTACAAGTGGACATCACCAGATAGTCAATACCAAAATCAGATTGATTATATTCGTTGCAGCCAAAGGTGGAGAAGCTCTATACAGTCAACAAAAATAAGACTGGGAGCTGACTGTGGCTCAGATCATGAAATCCTTATTGCTAAATTTGTTTTAAATTGAAAACAGTAGGGAAAACAACTAAACCATTCAGGTATGATGAAATCAAATCACTTATGATTATACAGTAGAAGTGACAAATAGATTCAAAGGATCAGATCTGATAGACAGATTAACTGAAGAACTATGGATGGACGTTTGTGACATTGTACAGTAGGCAGGGATCAAGGCCATCCCAAAGAAAGGGAAATGCAAAGCAAAATGGTTTTATACGGAGTTGCAAATAGCTGAGAAAAGAAGAGAAGTTAATTGCAATGGAGAAAAGGAAAGATATACCTATCTGAATGCAAAATTCCAAAGAATAGCATGGGAAGATAAGAAAGCTGTCTTCAGTGATCAGTGCAAGAAATAGAGGAAAAGAATAGAATGGGAAAGGTTAGAGATCTCTTCAAGAAAATTAGAAATACCAAGGGAACATTTCATGCAAAGATGGGGAAAATAAAGGAGAGAAATGAATGATATGGACCTAACAGAAGCAGAAGATATTAAGAAGAGGTGGCAAGAATACACAGAAGAACTATACAAAAAAGATCTTCATGATCCAGATAACCACGGTGTGATCACTCACCTAGAGCCAAACATCCTGGAATATGAAGTCATGTAGGTCTTAGGAAGCATCACTACGAACAAAGCTAGTGGAGGTGATGGAATTCCAGTTGAGCTATTTCAAATCCTGAGAGATGATGCTGTGAAAGTGCTGC
The DNA here is from genome assembly GCA_007570785.1 of Antilocapra americana. Lineage (NCBI taxonomy): Eukaryota > Metazoa > Chordata > Mammalia > Artiodactyla > Antilocapridae > Antilocapra > Antilocapra americana. Next base: position 299,753 of record ML662448.1, read on the forward strand.
ACTCAATATGCCACCAAATGTGGAAAACTCAGTAGTGGCCACAGGACTGGAAAAGGTCAGTTTTCATTCCAATCCCAAAGAAAGGCAATACTAAAAAATGTTCAGACTACAGCATTTCCAGATGTTCAAGCTGGATTTAGAAAAGGCTGCTGCTGCTGCTGCCACTAGGTGGCTTCAGTCGTGTCCGACTTTGTGCGACCCCATAGATGGCAGCCCACCAGGCTCCCCCGTCCCTGGGATTCTCCAGGCAAGAACACTTGAGTGGGTTTTCCTTTCCTTCTCCAATGTATGAAAGTGAAAAGTGAAAGTGAAGCCACTCAGTTGTATCTGACTCTTAACGACCCCATGGACTGCAGCCTACAAGGCTCCTCCATCTTTGGAATTTTCCAGGCAAGAGCACTGGAGTGGGGTGCCAGTGCCTTCTCCATTAGAAAAGGCAGAGGAACCAAAATGCCAACATCTGTTGGATGATGGAAAAAGCAAGAGAGCTCCAGAAAAACATCTACTTCTGCTTTACTGATTATGACAAAGCCTTTGACTGTGTGGATCACAACAAACTGTGGAAAATTCTTAAAGAGATAGGAACAACAGACCACCTTACTTGCCTCTTGAGAAATGTATTTGCAGGTCAATAGCAACATTTAGAACTGGACATGCAACAACAGACTGTTTCCAATTAGGGAAATGAGTTCATCAAAGTTGTATACTGTCATCCTGCTTACTTAACTTATATGCAGAATATATCATGTGAAATGTCAGGTTGGATGAAGCACAAACTGAAATTAAGATTGCTGAGAGAAATATCAATAAGCTCAGATACACAGATGACTCCACCCTTATGGCCCAAAGCAAAGAACTAAAGAACCTCTTGATGAAAGTGAAAGAGGAGAGTGTTAAAATTGGCTTAAAACTCAACATTCAAAAAACCTAAGGGGGGGAGGGAACTAAGATGGCGGAGGAATAGGACGGGGAGTCCACACTCTCCCCAACAAATACACCAAAAGAACATTTGAAAACCAAGCAAACTCCATAAAACAACATCTGAATGCTGGCAGAGGACATCAGGCATCTGGAAAGACAGCCCATTGCCGACGAAAGAAGGTAGGACCAAAAAAAAAAAAAAGTAAAAAGAGAAACAAAGAGTTAGGGATGGAGATCCATCTCGGAAGGGGAGTCTCGAAAGAGAGAAAGGTTTCCAAACGCCAGGAAACATTATCCCTGGCAGATCTGAGGGATCTGAGGCAAATCTCAGAGAGCATAATAGCCAGGAGTAGAAGCCGATAAATAATTAAGCCCCCCAGAGTATGTCTCTAACTGCAACTCTAAGCAGAGCGGCGGCCCAGGCGCCCCATCCCCCACGAGCCAGCGCGGACTGCTCAGGGAGGGGCGGGCCATGCACTTAGGCAGAGGACTGAGATTGAATGCCTGGAGCAGACTGAGGGTGCTAACTGGAGATAGACCGCTGGGTAGCCTTCCCGAGGAAGACCCCCCCCACCGCCAGGCTCGCACACAGAACAAAGGGCAGCGAGGACTCCGTCAGCTGCGCGAGACAGCTGGGTGGAGTTGGGCGGCTGCGGGCTGTGGACCCGCCCAGCACCCGCCGGAGAGCGGCCCCGGCCTTCCCGAGTTTCCCTAAATTGGGAAAGCAGATAACCACTCAGGTCCAAGAAACACAGAGGGTCCCAACTAGAATGAACCCCAAGCAGCACACCCCCAAGACACATATTAATCAAATTAACAGATATCAAATACAAAGACTAAATATTAAAAGCAGTGAGGGAGAAGCAAAAAATAACTCACAAGGGGAATCCCATAAGGATAACAGCTGATCTCTCAATAGAAACACTTCAGGCCTGAAGGGAATGGCAGAACATACTTAAAGTCATGGAAGAAAACAAGCTACAACCCCGACTACTCTACCCAGCAAGGATCTCATTCAAATTTGAAGGAGAATTCAAAAGCTTTCCAGACAAGCAGAAACTGAGAATTCAGCAACACCAAACCAGCCCTCCAACGAATGCTAAAGGATCTTTCCTAGATAGGAAACACGGATGGGGTATATAATCTCGATCCCAAAACAATAAAATAAATGGCAACAGGATCATACTTATCAATAATTACCTTAAATGTAAATGGGTTGAATGCCCCAACCAAAAGACAAAGATTGGCCAATTGGATACAGAAACAAGACCCCCATATATGTTGTCTACAAGAGACCCACCTCAAACCTAGGGACACATATAGACTGAAAGTTAAAGGCTGGAAAAAGATATTCCATGCAAATAAAGACCAAAAGAAAGCAGGAGTGGCAATACTCAT